>JBBPRQ010000291.1:0-38329 GCA_038093095.1 Boletus insuetus | reverse complement strand
AGACCAGGGGATGAAAACATAAAAACATAAAGTTCCCAATTGGGATATGTTGTGGGAGTAGTGGCTGCTTTTGGTCACCGCTCTGAAGGGGATTACATAATCACACTCTGAGCATACAGTATTGCATTGTGCATTGTATTGCATTATGAAACACTACAGGATTACACTATAGTGCAATGTAATGCCTATGGGCAGTTAGAGTAAATATTGCATCACCCTTTGACTCTAATTGTTGCAATAGCTAGTAGCCGGCGTTGCCGCATGGACTACCTAGGAATCTACTCTAGGGGTACTTATCTTGGAGGCTAGGGAGTTCTCAGAGATGATAGCAGTTGCTGGTCAAGAGAGATATATTATATTCAGACTCAGCAGAGTCTTATATACGCTTTGTAATGCTTACTTAATATAAGGTCACGTGACTATAAGTATGCGTCCTTTCAACACTCCCCCTTGTCTAGTATATGGTAGATACATAGATATAAAAGTGAGAAATATAAAGTAAAATAAAAATGTCTGCACAGTCTAAGATGGTGAGTTGAATTCCAAACCAAGCTGGGAGCGAAACTCCTTGAACTTGACATGTCCAAGGTTCTTAGTGAACATATCTGCAGGATTGTCAGTTCCAGGGATAAAGAGTAGCTCAACCTGCTTCCATAGCATCACAGCATCACATACAAAGTGGTAATGGATCTGGATATGTTTGGAGCGTTTTTTGGTAACTGAGTTCTGTGCAATGAAGAGTGAACCTTGATTGTCACCACAAATGGGGATGGGGCCAAGGCAATAGCCAAGTTCTTCCATCATTTGATGAATCCAAATAGCCTGGTGCATACAGTTGCTTAAGGCCATGTACTCAGCTTCCATAGAAGACAGAGCTGTGGTCTTTTGTAAGTGTGAGTTCCACAAGAACACACCATCCACGAATTTCAGGTAGAAACCTGTTTGCGAGTGAGATGTGACTTTGTCCTGTCCCCAATCAGAGTCGGTGCAGGCGATGATGCCCTTGCCGGTTTTTCTGCTATATACGAGGGAGTAGTTTCGGGTACTAAGAAGGTACTGGCAAATATATAGAGCCTTGTTTAGATGCTCTTTTGATGGGTTTGCAGACATGCGGGCGAGTTGGGTAACCACATATGATATGTTAGGTCTTGTGCTGATCATAAGATACAGCATTGATCTGATGACCTGTTGGAATCTTGTCCGAAGTTCTGGTTGGACAGGGAGATCATTCTTCTCTGGGTAGTAGCCCTAAGGGAGAGGGGTGTTGGCAATTTTTGCGTGAGTCATGCTGCATCGCTCAATGACTTTGTCGAGGTATTCTCGCTGATCTATCTTAATTGTTTGACCATCTCGACATATGTTCATTCTTAGGAATTCACATGTTTCTCCTAAGTCACGACAGTTCCATTTCTTCATGAATGCAGCTTTAACCTTGTCTACAAAAGGTTTGTTGGGGCCGCAGAAGATGGTGTCGTCTACATAGATGATTGCTAGGACGAGCTCTTTGCCCTTGTGATATAGATAAATAGGCCAGCATCTGATTTAAGACGCTTGAAGCCCAGTTCTTTCATGGATTTGTCAAGTTCGCACCATCAAGCTGGTCTGGCTTGTTTAAGGCCATATAGGGTGCATAGTAGTCTTAAGACCTTCCCTTTGAGATGAGAGGGCATAAAGCCTTTAGGGAAGTCCATGTAGAGTTCTTCATTCAGTTTGCCATATAGATAAGCGGATCAGACATTGAGACCAGTGATGTACCAGTTCTCTATTGCTGCGAGGACGAGCATGCACAACACTGTCTCAAAGCATACAACAGAAGAGAATATTTGATCGAAATCAATCCCTTCTACTTGGGAGAAGCCTTTGGTGACAAGCTGGGCTTTCTTTCTTCTGTTGGTTTTTACATCAAAGACCCATCGATTTTTGATAATCTTTCTATTTGCGGGTCAATCCACAATTTCATAGACCTTTCAATCCTTGAGTATTTGTAACTCATTGTGGCAGGCTTTGTGCCAAAGGGTTTGTTCCTCTTGTGGTAACTTGAGGATGTCACGGTAGGTCCATTCATGGTAGTTTATGTTGGACTGTTCTGTTTCCAGTGGGAAGGCATGGCTGCAGAGGTATGAAACTAATGCATCTCCCCCTTCCCTGGTTATGTGTTCTACGTCATCTTCTGATGGAGTTGGGGACAGGGGCATTCCACCAGGGACAATGGGTGAATCCGAGGGTTCAGCTGGTGCTTCTCCAATGAGTCTGTGTCAGTCAGAGGTGCGTTCGATATCTCGAAGCTGCTTCAGCGGTTTGCAGCATTCCCCATGTATATTTCCGGAACGGAAGGGGGTACGGTGCTCTTGCTGTGGGTGCTCTGGGTGAGCAGGTGGAGATGGAGGTGGAGGTGGATGATGGGGAGGGGTAACCAGAGGTGCCGGCAGAGCCAGTGGCAGTGTAGGTGCCCTAGGAGGTGCTGGAGGTGGAGTAATCAGCCTGGGGGCCAGGCGACGATGGACAGTAGGAGAAGCGATTTCCACATCTGACTCCAAGTCCGAGTGTGCAGAATCAGAGTCTGAAGACTCATCATCATGAGAGTGAGAATGCGGCGGGTGGTTAACCAGCCAGTGTGGCTGAGCCTTTGAACATCTCGGGAAGAGGTGTTCATCAAATATGGCGTGGGCCAACATGTGTAGTGTGTTATTAGGGCACATGAAAAGAAAATTTGAATCACTACCAGCGGAATACACCCAGGTAGATCATCAATTGTAATGTAGGCTGTAATTTACCTTTGTGAGTCTTGACTGGTAAGTGGACATATGCACCACAGTCAAAAACCCAAAGATGCGAAAAAGTAGGCTTTTTTCCTGTGAGCATCTCGGATGGCATCTTCCATTGGAGCCAAGCCAAAGGGGTGCAATTATACACATAAAGTGCATGTAGTACCACAAACTCCCAATAGGAATCAGGCAGACAAGCCTGTAGTCACATGGGTTGTGCTTTATCCATAATAGTATGGATTAGGCGTTCCATGCATCCGTTCTGCTGGTGGGCATAGGGGGCGGATTGTTGTATATGTATGCCATTATTGTGCATATACTCAGTGAAAGCTTTGGAGGTGTATTCTCCTCCTGCATCAGAGCGCCAGTACTTTATTATGGCATTGAACTGAGTATGCACATAGGTGTGGAATTGCTTGGTTGCTTTGAGCATTTGATCCTTAGTTTTAATTAGAACCAACCAAGCCATGGAGGTATAGTCATCATAACAGACAATGGCATACTTGTACTTGTGGTATGATTTGATTTCAAATGATTTTAAATCAGAATGAATTAACTCAAAGGGAGCACTTGCACGCTTCTTGCTGTGAGAAAAAGTACAGTTTGGTTGTTTACCAAGCTCACAACCAGAGCATATGGGGGTAGTGGATGGAATATCAACATCCAGGAAGTCCTTAATGTGCTTTTTTGTAGCATGGAGCACATCATGTGATGGATGGCCTAATCGGCGGTGGAGGAGTTCATAGTCCACAGAGGCGATAGACAATAAGTCGGCTTGAGGACAAACAGTGGGTGCATGCATCCAGTACATAGTGTTGCCATAGGAGTGGAAACTTAGTACCATTTGCTTAGTGCATTTATCAAATATGTTGATATGACTGGGGGTGGTCTGGAGTGTCATGCAGGCATCAGTAAGTAAGGTACCCATGGAGATGAGTTTTACTTTGCATGAGGGCATATAGATGACTGGTGATAACCGCACAAGTCTACCTTGAAAGTGAATAATTGCTGTGCCTTTGCCTTTAATCGGCGCATGACCATTAGCCATCTGTGAATAAGTTGGTTGTGTAAACAGAGAATACTCTATCAGATCATCTAGATTGTTGGTGTAATGGGATGAAGCTTCTGAATCAAGGAGCCACATGTCATGAGGAAGATGGTCGTCATGTTCTCTTTCCTTTCCTTTACTCTTAGTTGTTGTTTGCTTATTGTAGTGGTCACACATGGAGAAGGGAGGAGCAGTAGTAGCATTGTCACTATCTACTATAGGTTTATGCAAACTATATACAATCTGAGGCAAAAAAATCTGCATGTCAGTGCCTGCTAGAGATGGACAAAGGAAGAGAGGGACTTGCCACTGGGCACAATCATCGAAGAACTGCGCAATGTAATCATCCACCTCCATCTCCTCACCTAGGCTGATGGTGTTGTCATCCTCTAAATCGGAGAAAATCTCGATGATTCTTGGGATCTCCATGTGCTCTATGAGAGAGGGTGTGGAGAGGCTGGTGTGGTTGAGAGGGATGGTTCTAGTGCTGAAGGCACCATAATCAGTGAAGGTGGAGTGTTGCCATATGTGGGTGCAGTGGCAGTGGTTGGTGATGGGCTCAAGGTTGTGAACAACCTGAGCAGTGGGGTCTCCTCAATACGTCAAGCGAGGGAGATGGCTTCTTGAGCCTGAGGGAAGGCAGGGGGGCCATAGGAGGCAGCGCCTGTAGTATGTGCAAAAGTGCGGGGGTCTTGAGCAGGCTCAGAGAAGCTGGTGGAGGCTGGGCTGAACACCATGGGCTCCTGGAGGAGGTTCATGAAAGCAAACAAGGCGGAGGATGTTTCAGTGGTGGTGGCCACACGATCCTTGCGCTTCTTCTCTCCTTCTTCAGAGCGCTTGCCCTAGCATCGCTTCTTCCCCTTGTCCTTCTTGTATTTATCTTTCTCCTTTTTATCAGAGGAGGACTCCTGCTGCCTCTTGAATTGGGGGTCGCCTTGCTGGCAACAGACATTGGAAACCTTGATTGCCTGTGCATGAGGCGGCGGGCAGCGTGTGAGGTAGTGCTGCCAAGCAGCAACAAGAACATTCTCCAGTTCGACCATGGTCAAGATTTTGGTCTTGGTGGGGTTGGCGTCGATGGCAGCATTGAGCTGCTGATGGAGGGTCTCTGCATACTTGGGGAGCTTGGTGACGGTGATGAGGGCCTTGAGGTTATCAGGGACCTTGTGCTGGAGCTGCTCCAGCTGCGCGAAGCTGGCGTTCAGCTTGGAAAAAATGGGGCCAGGGTGGTTGTTGTCAGGAAAGGTGATCCCAAGCATGATTTTCCATCCCATATAGGCAGAGGCAAGGGAGGTGGTCTCGTACTTCTTCTTGATGGCATCCCAAAGCTCCTTGGCAGTGTTGCAGGTGGCAAAGTTGTCAGTGATGGAGGGGTTGATACGAAGACAGATAGAGCTGAGAGCTCGGTCATCATTTTCATCCCACTTGTCCTGGGCTTCTTCTTCTGCCGTGGTCAGAGTGGTACCAGCCATGGTGGGGCACGCTTGTTCATCATCTTGTTCCAGATGCCAATGGCGCGAAGGTACACCTCCATGTCCTGGGCCCAACATTTGTAGTTGACACCATTGAGTTTGGCAATGGTGGAGAGGGTAGACGACATATTTGAGATAGGTTCTTGGAAGGATAATGTGTCAGTATAAACCTATGAAGGGAGCAAGAAAAGAATGTTCACATCACTGAACAGTCAGAGCTTCCAGAATGTAGGGTCATAGTGACCCCCTACATCCAGAGTCTGGTGACTGTTACTCTTGAGTGTTGCCGCATCAGAGAGTGTCTGGCATTTCTGCTCAGGATGGCCTGTGTCCAAGGGTTTCACCCATGAGCAGATAACAAGCAGTAAAACACATTGTCAGAGCTGTGGGGCTCATAACCTGTTGCAATAGCTAGTAGCCAGCATTGTCGCACAGACTACCTAGGAATCTACTCTAGGGGTACTTACCTTGGAGGCTAGGGAGTTCTCAGAGATGATAGCGGTTGCTGGTCAAGAAAGATATATTATATTCAGACTCAGCAAAGTCTTATATATGCTTTGTAATGCTTACTTAATATAAGGTCACATGACTATAAGTATGCGTCCTTTGAACACTTATTACACTCAAATTATGCTCTATATTGACAGAATAGCTTGGGTCAATGAACCCAATCAAAACACCTGGTTCAGGAAGTTCAAACTAGTTCAGAACCAGTTTATCAAAATCTGATGAGCCCCAAATCTGAACCTGAACCTGAACCTGAACCTGAACTAAACCTGAACCTAAGGTTCAGTTCAGCAGCTCAGATTTGAATCCTGGGTTCAGAACTGAACTTTGGCAGCCCTAGTCACCGACAATTTTGCTTCACATGGAATAAAGGAGAGACTTGTGAAAGGAGTGTATACTGGAATTGTGGCCTCAATCATTAATGGAAAGACTCTTCATGTTCTGGCAGAAATTGGAGTTAACAGGCATGAACCTGGAGCACACACATTGAAGAAATTAGTGCAGTTTTGGAAAGGAAAAGATTACCTCATAATTGATGAGAAATTAATGGTCAGGCAAAGGTTTTTCGCACAAATTTCCAAAGTGATTTGAATGGTGAAGAGGACCCAGACAAACCTTTTGGAGGTTTGAATGTCATTCTGGTTGGCAATTTCCATCAATTTCCTCCTAAGGTTTCAAAAAGAAGTGCACTGTTATACTATCAAAGCAACTCATCAAAAGACTCACCCAAAGAGATGCTAGGACGAAGCATATACAAACAATTTACCATTGTTGTCCATCTCAAGCAACAAGTGCAGGTCAAAGATGCACTATGGACAGAATTGTTCCAGCATATATGACACAAGAGTTGCAGAGCCCACCATATTGAAATCCTGCATTCTCTTGTGCTCACAGATCCTACTTGTCTGAAAACCAACTTCTCCAATCTCCTATGGGACAATCATGTTATTGTCACTCCCTATCATGATGTATTGAATTCTTTGATGAAGGAACTCTCATGCCTTGGCAATGCATCATCATCCATAACACTTTTCGCATACCGAACAGCTTGTCGGTGATTCCTTGCATGGCATCACCAATTCTCCAGAAGTTTTTCTCTCCTCATAACTTCCTTTCTCTCCCTTGCTTCTCACACACACTCAAGAATGCCTGGAGATTGTATCTGCAATGTGCAGATTATCATTTCCCAAGTGAGATGGCATAACAAATCTGGAAAAATTCCTTCTGGCAGGACTTGCTTCAGCTCTTCTTTGCTGAGATGTCCAACAAGTTCTTTGCCTATCAAAGATGACATTACTTCAGAGTGAGTCATATCAATTGCTACCACACTTTTTCTTTTTCTTTTTGGACACCATCCAGTGCTAGTTTAACTTGGTTCTAATCCATATCAGGTGTCCTTCTGCTCTGCACTGTTTCATCCCTGTCTTTTCATCATATGTCCTAAAATTTTTGACTCAAACTATACTTGTCACTTATCCCACATGCATGATGCTCATGACTGTCATCATCACTAAGACTACTTCAAACTGGAACACTTTATCTGTCTTTTGCAATTTAACTGCTTTGAATGAAACTGTTTATTGACCATTGTCTCTTCCAGCATACTGATCGTCAGCCCACTCTGAACACTGTCTGCTTCCTTTGAACAATGTTCGCCTTTGCCCAATTTGCGTTTACCATCACTTTTTCATGATCCTAGATGACTCATGGCTTTGAAAACTGTCCTCTGGTATCCAATCACCTTCCTTTCTAGCTGACTATACTCACCACAATGCTCTCTCTTTTTGCTTTCCTTTGAACTTTGTTCTCCTTTGCTCTGTTTGGAATCATTGTCCCTGCCGGCTTCGGGATCCAACCACTGGTATCCAATCATCTTCCTTTCTAACTGACTATACTCTCTGCAACACTAACTCTCTCCAAGTTCCAATTAATAAGTTGTTTTATTTGGGTTTCACTGCTCTTGAGCTTGTCATCACTGGCCGCCTTACACTTTGCAGTACATATTTCACTTTCATGGACTCTTTTCTTCTTTTTCCTCAACCCCTCCATGACTCAACATTCCTCCTGTGCTTGTACCAACACTTCCACCACAGCAGCCACTATGGCTTCCACTGCGGCCACAATGACTCCATCAGTCCCATTCTCCACTACCCATCCCACACCACAGACTACTTCTCACTCCAGATCTTCTATTCCTTCTCCATGAGATTGCACTCTCATGACCTTCTCCAAAGCACAAGAGAATCTCTACAGATCTGACCTTGGAGTATATATTGGACATCCCGGATTACCAGCATCTGCTCTTTTTTACCTTGGTGGAGCCACCAGCAACATTCTTATCTCTTCTGCCACCCAAAAGGAGCTCATCCTTCATGGTATGTTTCAGATCAGCCAATCTGAGTGTTTTCTAACCCTGGATGGCGGTTATCAGCCGAAGAATCAGTTCAAGTCAAAGTTTGAGGATATCAAGTTCTCATGTAAACTATTGGTCATGGACAATGACAGTTTTCATTTCATGCATGATGATCTGAATGCCATGGTGAAGAACATTAAGGGGTTTGAAGCTTTGATTGATCACCATAAAGAGGACACCATTATCTCTTCCCTACAAATGACAGAAGCTTGGCACTCCATCAAGATAGTTTACCCTCTCTTTGTTGTACATCTCATCTTATTCTTCTATGGATGTTTAACTTTTAAATTTCTCAATCAGAAAAAGGTGAAGAAACTGTTGAATAAAAGCATTGACTCTGGGCCTGAAGAAAACAACATGGACTCTAAAGATATCTGCTGGCTTTATGTTAGTTGTATTGGATTATCTGAATCTCAGACGTAAGATCTTGGAGATGAATTCAAGATTGAGAACTGGCCTGTTAGTCAACGTTGTGAAGATCAGCTCCAAGAGATCATAGATGCTAATTCTCATGACATCAACCCCCTTCTGGTCTTTGATCTCGAATACGAGCGAATATCTACACACAGATACAAGAATGAATTGCCAGGTGCAATCATACTTGCTTTCTTGGCTTTCAGTCACTTCCATGTCAAGAGTAACAAACACCATATCTTCAATACCATTTGTCATAAACTGGTCATTTTACAAGATGCAGATGAACTCCCTTCCAGTCCATACAAAAAAAGACAGTTTGCAAAGAGGCCTCTCTTTGTTGATGATGATGACCTTGATTCAATGACTGCTAGTTCTTCTATCTCTCAATGTACATCCTTTGTATCATCTCAGTTTCTTAAATCCTAACCCACATTACAGCTCACTCCTAAGCACTTGATGCTCTCACAACACAGAGCCCTTAGGCACTTCTCGAAATTCTTATTCCATAACTGTATGATAACTGTTGGGTGATGTGACTGATTGTTTATGCTTTCATTCTTCTCATATGCCTAGCTCACCGTAACTTTGGACATAAATACTCAACATGTACTAAGCTCTGTTATCATTGTACCATTACAAATCAAATTTTGCTCTGTAAACAAGGTCCCTGCCAGTGACACATGTGGCGCTATCAAGTCAACTACATAGCTGACAAATTAACAAACCTGACTGGCTGATCAAGTGACCAATAACTGGTTGGCTGATGGCCTGATAGGCTGACTCGGCTGATTGACTGACAACTTGACTGATAAACTGACATGACTGACTGATGGGATGACAAGACTGACAAGACTAACCAAATATTCAACTGACTTACTGGGTGGACTGATGGGACTGATATCACTGGTTAGCTCTGAGAATGATGATAGCAATGAATTACTTGTGAATGATAGTGTTAGGGGCATATAGCCCTGAATTAGTATAGTATCTGATAAAGGTGCATGTGATATAGAAAATCACATGCACCTGTAAAAGTAGTATAAAAGATGGTCCTCATCTATCTTATTTTAATCTACATATCATTGACGAATAAATATGGTTCACTTCATCAGAGTGATCTTGAGTAAGTAAGATAGTCCACCCTTATAATTTTTTGAAGTACATTCACTTTGATTCATGCAATGAGCCACACAGTTACATGTAGTCACACCCAAACTACAGTGGCAAGGCCACCTGAAGATGAGGGTGACCCCCCACCAAATGACAATAATTGACAATCTGTGAAAGGGCCCCCTGAGATCCAAAAGAACACTAAGAAGAAAAAAGGAGCCCAGGCTCCACAAATGGCTGGGATTAAAAACACTGGTCAAGGATCAAGGGCTACTTAGCCCAAGGAGAAGAGGCTTATACCAGGGACCCTCCAGACCTCCCAGATGCTAGAAAGCACCAAGAGGACCACAGAGAAAGTTGTAGAGGCCATAAATGACCTGCTAAGCCCTCTGACTCCTCAATTGACCAAGCATGATAACTTAAGGATCCTAAATGATCCACTCTTTTGCCCAAGAACTAAAAGTTCTCTTATTCAGGTCTACATGGAAGGTGCTGCACCAGCACTGAGGATTCAATTTGGGGATGAAATCCCCATGGATCCTTGCCTGGCCATAGCCACAGTAAATGAATTCCTCAACGGAATTCAACACCAATGGCTAAATTAGGAGTTCCATAATCATGGAATAAACTCCAGGCAGCACCAAGCTGCTGTAACATGCAGTGCAGTTAGTGACGAGCAGAGCATGAAGTTACCTTGGCCTGAATGAGTTCAAAGAGTGGAGGGCGAGGTAATGAGTAGAGGAGCCTGCTAGGCGATGTCTACCATGGTCTATCTCAGAAGACGAACTGAGACTCAAGGTGGGCTTGACGGGTCTCTGATATCCAGGTGCTAGCCGCTGGAGCTCTCGGGAAGTATCACTAGAACCATGCTGATATTGCATAGAACTAGCTTAGGGAAATACATGATAAAAGTACAGAGTATATATATGGTAGGCCCCTGGTCCGTGTGAGTAAGGTAAGTGATATAAAAGGGAAAAGGAGGCAGGAGTCTGAAGGACGACCATGCTCCTTATAGTCCATCCCAATAATGCAGAACTGCGGGAAGTGGCAGTGTGATCTAAAAGAGGAACACCATACAGGCGGAAGTCTGAAGAAATCCCGTGTGGAAGCACAACAGAAGGAAGGAGCTAAATATAGAGCAGAGGTAGGGCACCATGTGAGTACATAAACAATAGTCATAAAAGGAGAAACTATCTGGAGGACGACTCCAGTATGAATACAACTCCGTAGAGTAAGAGATAGAGTCTAAAGAGAAACAGGTAAAGAAGAATGACCGCATAAGCTTAGTGAAGATGGAAAAAGTGTACCCCCTTAGTAGACCGTAACAGCTGCAGTCATTGACCAGATCAGGCAGGCAATTGCAGCCCAAGAGGCTGATAAACCAACCAGTAGGGCCAGTAGCCCAATTAACCTCCCCCCCACATCCATTAAAATGGAAAGACAAAACTCCCAGTTTCTCGCTAGTACTCCTACAAAGGGTAAAGAACCCTTGAGAGAAGACCAAGATGCACCTATAGGCATGGGAAGTAGTCAGAGGGAATTAGCTCCAAATATGCCAAACCGTTCAGCATACTTATCCAGACGAAATTTGGACATAATCCATTATCTATATGGGAATCAACGAGGAGCTGCAATACTCCATCAAATGGTGCAAGATTGCGCCATTGCTGCTGGCAACAGGACCCCAAGTTCCAGACGTCCAGACAGCGACAGGGAGGATGAAGTCTTCCATTAGCTCTGGGATAACTCCTGGGATGAAAGGAAAGATCCTCCCCAAGGCAGATATCCAGGAAGAGAGGGCCCCCCAGGAAGAGGTCCTCCAGATGGAGGCCCTCCTGACAATGATGATGATGAAGGTGATGAGCCAGATGACAAGAATGAGAATGAGAATGAGGAGGAAGACAATGGGGAACCACCACAGTGGCTACCTCCCCTTAGGCCTATTGGCATGACAGAGGCGATGAGCCAGATGATGAGAATGAGAATGAGAATGAGAATGAGAATGAGAATGAGAATGAGAATGAGAATGAGAATGAGAATGAGGATGAGGATGAGGATGAGGATGAGGATGAGGATGAGGAACCACCACAGTGGCTACCTCCCCTTAGGCCTATTGGTGGGCAACCTGTGAATAGACAATCTGCAGGTCCTCAACTAGTAGGTCACCTGGTTCGTCGGAACTACTTGAGGGGTTATACCCCCAGTAACAATCGTTACATGGAATTCATGCAACAATGATACATGCAACATATCTGAGAACAAGTTGGTTAACTGAGGTTAAGGTGATGAATCCACCTAAGCCCCGAAAATACAGTGGGCAAGAGGATTTGGAAAAATTTGATGAGTGGCTAAGCCACCCACTAAAGTACTATCATACTTTTATGATCACTGGACCCGATCATGACAAAGATCAGGTGTTGTATACTGGATTGTACTTGGAGGGATTACCCTCCCAGTGGTATGACCAAGAGGTTGATTCACCTGACCAACAGGTCCAGGATTGGGCATTTGAAGACATCATCTGCAAATTGTTTCAACGATTCATGCATGAAGTGTCAGCCTAGAACCCAGCGGACCAATATGACTGCATGAGGTTCTTCCATAAAAAGGAAGCCCTAGCTTACTATAATGACTTGAAAAGTTGTGCACAAAGGATGGTGCAACCACCAGATGATTATTCATTAAGAAGAAAATTCCTCTATGGGTTACCCCACTTGATTATAAAAAGTATCTTTGAAGCTTATGGAATTTCTGCTGAACATTCAACAATTGAGGAAATACTTGAAGAGGTTTGGCATATGGAAACCGCCCAAAAGATAATCAATATGCATATGAGATTGAGCCACACCAGCTCTGGAGGGAAGTCCTCCCAAGGACGAAGTGGTTCGAACCTATATGACAAGAAAGAAAATGGAAATTTCTCAAAAAACAATGGCCTGAGATATTTCAAGAAAGGGGATACAACCCACCACCAAAAGGTGAAACTCCCCAATAAGAGAGAAGGAAAGGGTGGGGCAATCCACCAGGCTAAGGGTCAACAGACCCAATCCTATGATAAGAAAGTACAACTCCAGAAATTCCTTCCCGGGATAAATTATTATAGATGTGGTGAAAAAGGCCACATGGCTGACTAGTGTGACCAACCCTCTAAGGATGGCTGGAAAGGCCCAGTGAAACCTTGCCTGTTTGCAGCTGAAGTGCAAGAAAAGGGCAGGAAGAATTCAATGATGTGGAAGGCTCAGCAGAAAACAAGACACTAGCATAGAATGAACTAGAGGAAAATGGAGAGGCCATTAAAGACCTCAAAAATGTCAAAAATGAATTAATTGACTATTGCAAAGAAAACTCCAAGATGGAAGATGATGACAAGCCAGTCGCCTTCTACAGCATCATACATTATGAAGAAGAGTCTTCACAGGATGAAAACATTGTCCAATGTGCTATAATACATGAAGACAACCTCCCAGGACTTGAGGACCTGAATATAACACAACCCATTCAACAAGAATGGGAATGGTCATGTCATTATGGTGCAATGCACCAAGAGTACTGTGAGGAATGCACCTGCCACATACAACATGTAGGATTGGACCTACGATGGGGAAACTCATCCCTTGAAAGGGCAATCAGGTTCCCAGAACGTTTCACAAACAAAGAATTCAAAAGAGGCATTGACTATGGAACTAGGACATGCCAGGAGCTGCTTAGTCCAGCAGATGAACATCTGCACATGGCTTGCCATTTAATAGCACACCATTTGAGAGTCACAGAAAAGGAGAGATTAGATCTCCTAGTAAAAATGATGGCAGTCCATTCTGCTCTAACCAGAGCTGGTCATCATAATGATGAAATAGAAAAGGGAGTGACATCTCTCATTCAGGACCTAAGGGATCATAAGGAGCAACATACAACACTCCAGATTGACCAACATGAGGTCATACTTGACACCTAACTGGGAACTGTCTGGGTAAATCAAGAGGGGCAGATAGAAAGTCACCCCAAGTTGGAACATTTAGGGGAGTCAAGCATGACTGGCTCTGATATAGCAATGGGGCCAGAGGAACATTTTCCCTAGGAGGGTGCTAGAACCTTTGAGTGGACATGGTCCCCACTATATGGTCCTATCCATAAGGGCAATTCATGCCCAGGGTGCAATGCTCAAGTAGAACATATATCCAAGCATACTATTGATGGAGTCCCATAGTTGTCCATCGCCTAGCAATTTACACAACAATTTGCATGATGTGAATATGATTGCAGATGGGATGACTGTGACAAAGCACAGATGGAAGGACATTGTTATGGTCTACTAGAGGGGTACTCTTTTTCTTTATTCACTATGCTTGGGCAGCTACACTGCTTTACTTGTTCCTCTTTAGACTCTACCTCTCACTCTACAGAGTTGTATTTGTACTGGAGTTGTCCTCCAGATAGTTTCTCCTTTTATATCCATTTCTTATGTACTCACATGGCACCCCGCCTCTGCTCTATATTTAGCTTCTTCCTTCTGTTCCGCTTCCGCATGGGATTCCTTCGGACTTCTGCCCGTACAGCGTTCCTCTTTTAGATCACACTGCCACTTTCCACAGTTCCGCATTATCAGAATGGACTATACGGAGCATGGTTGTCCTATGGACTCCCGCCTCCTTTTTCCTTTTATATCATTTACCTTACTTGCACGGACCAGGGGCCTACCATATATATACTCTGTACTTTTATCCTGTATTTTCCTTAAGCTAGTTCTACACAATATCAGCATAGTTCTAGTGATACTTCCCGAGAGCTCCAGTGGCTAGCACCTGGATATCAGAGACCCGTCGAGCCCACCTCAAGTCTCAGTTTGTCTTCTGAGATAGACTATGGTAGACATCGCCCTAGCAGGCTCCTCTACTCATTACCTCGCCCTCTACTCGTTAAACTCGTTCTGACCAAGGTAACTTTATACTCCACTTGTCACTAACTGCACTGCACGTTACAAAAGAACTAGCTTCTTCCCTTGTCTCTACCTTTGTGTAGAGGACACACCCCACCGCCAACATTCATTTCCTGATTTGGTCTATTCAGAGATTCCTCTATCCCAGAGCCAGGTCCTTCTGCTCTGCTCCCTCCATTGGCACCTCCTAGTGCTAACCCTTCCCCTCTCCCACGCATCCACGAACTACCTCTCAGACACACCTTCTTTGTACCCCTTCCCGATCACTTTTCCTCCCCTGAGGCAAAGGCGACCTACAGACAAAGGCAACGAGACTTAGCCGAGGTAAACAGGAGACGAGGAAGAGCAACCGACTATCTTGAGCTAGACTATCAACTGACACCGATCCCGTCAGCAACACCATTACCACCTTCCGTGGCACTACCTCCCGTGGCACTGTCCCCTCCTTCAGACGAGGACCATCCTGCTAGTTATCACAACCTGGACACAGAGTCCGACATTGATATTGACCCGGCTCCTGAAGACGACGACATGGTTTCAGAAATAAAGGCTGGGCTTCCCGAGGACTTTACTGGGGAAGCTAAGGACTCTAACCAATGGCTTCTCTCCATGAAGGCCTACCTTCTCATCAATGATCAACTTTACACGAATACAACTAAGTCCCTTACTTTTCTCAATAAAATAAGCAAGGGCCATGGAAAGACCTTCGTGGAAGGATGGCTGATAAAGCTTTCAAACCCAAGAGTCGCAGATGCAGACAAAACCTTCGAATGAATTACAGAAGCATTTGAGTCTACTTTCGCCCCATACGATGTAGCAGCAAAGGCCAGGATCAATCTCTCTCAGTTACGCCAGATCCCGGAAAGACTCCCAGATGGAACCGCTAGCGATGGCTTCCCTACCTATGCTTCAAGGTTCCGTCTCCTTGTGGAGAAAACTGGGATTGAGGACTCCACCACTCTGGTGGAATGGTTCCTCCGTGGATTAAGCCAACGCCTTGCTGCTATGGTACTCTCTTGTGAGAAAGTACCCACTACCTATCAAGAATGGATTGATAAGGCGGGGAAGTTTTCTCAACAGCTCAGGAGAATAGATGATTTACGCAGGAAGGTCCCATATATCCCTGCTCCCTCCTCTTGAGGCTCTACTCGTGACCCATACACTATGGATGTAGATGCTGTATGTCTCACCCCAACACAGTGGTCCGAGTACATGAAGAGCAACAAGTGTTTTGTGTGCCACCAGGTTGGTTGTAGGTCCACCAACCACTCCCAATCCGGAACTGACTGGACACAATTCCATCACAATCCCTGCTTGTCACAAAAATATCGCACACCCCAACAACGATGGTTGCAAAGCACAAGAGCCATATCCACCAACAACAACTTTGATGACGTGACTAGGCGGGAGGGTAATGAGGTCCAAGACAATATTGAGAGTCTCTCAAGGAAGGACCAGGGCGCAGCTATTAAGATCCTCAAGACTGTGTTTGAGAACTCGACGAATCCCGATGCAGAAGAGGAAGGTTACCAGGCCATGGCTACAGTACATTCAGCCTTGTACCAAGAGTGCCAAAAAGTAGGGATCAAGGTGGACTGCGGAGCCCAGTCCATGTGGTCAAACAGATATTCCGCTCTCACACCAGGGACCTCCGAGAGGCTACCTGGGAGGAAAGTCCAGAGGAAGACTCCAGCATGTACCTGAAGGATGTACCCCAGTCACAGACAGTGGGGGAAGAAGCAACCCGAGGTGGGATAACCAGGGACCACCAACACGTCAGGGGTCACGATGTGGGGTTTGGACTGCAACCCTCTAGGCAAGAGTCGGCCCATATCAACACAGTCAAACTAGGATTAAAAAAGGTAGCATGATGGGCCGTGCGCAATGAGGAAGGGACTTGGATAACGAAGGACCAAGCCAGAGGCAGAACCGACTGTCCAACCATCAATGGCAAAACACCCCTCTCAGTGCAGAAGCTTGCCAATACCGGAACTGACCGTGCGGCTAGGCTTAAGGCTCGTGGCTTAGGCAACCCACATCACGACCTGGGTAACATAGGACCAGGCAAGGACGTGGATAATGTAGGACCATGCCAGGATTTTTGAAAGGTGGAGAAGGGTCGACATCGTCCTCCACCTTTATACAAAACACCACACATTCCATATCTCTAGTATTTGTATCAGGGGCAGCTTCGCAATCTATCACGATTCCAGTCACTCTTTACCCCCCTGATCGTACTGCATTCAAAATCATCGACACTAAAGCCCTGATTGACTCAGGCGCCACCAGATGCTTCATCGACTATGCTTTAGTCGCAGCATGTGGAATCCCCACTTCAAAACTAAAGACTCCCCTGCGGGCGAGCAATGTAGATGGTACGCCTAACCATAACAGCCTCATACAAAAGAAGGCAATGATCTTGATGAAAGTCGGAGAAACAACCCATCTCTGAGACTTCCTTGTTATTGACTGTGGCAAGGACGACGTAATCCTAGGGCTCCCATGGCTCCACGACTACAATCCAGAGATCAATTGGAGTACAGGAAAGGTGTGATTACCTGAGGCAGAACTGACCAACCCGGAATCAACAAGTGGCGAAGGGGATCATGCCGCCACTATAAACATATTCAATAGGAAATGCCAGGTAACAAAACTCCGACAATGGCGAGCGCAATGGTGGACATGCGTGGTTGACTCGGTACTCACTGCCTGAAAGGGGGAGGTTATGCTGAAGGTTCCTGAGGTGGACCCAACCACCCAGGAGGAGGAGATTCCCGGACTCTTAGAATGTGAGGAGAATGATGATGATGAAGAGCACCCTGGGCCCTCCATAAGAAAAACTACGATTTCGACTTCCCTGACTCAGGAAGCAATGAAAACCAAGGCTCAACTCCCACAGGAGTTTGGAGATTTCAAGGACGTCTTCCAAAAGAAGAACAATGGTCCCCTCCTGCCATATCAGTTGTTCGATCACAGCATCAATCTAGATGACACTTTCAACCCACGAGTCGCAAAGGCATATCTGCTCAACCCTAAGAAGCGAGAGGCATGCCAAGAATTTATTCAAGAACATCTAAAGGCCGGACATATACACCCATCAAACACTTCCCAGGCCTCTCTCTTCTTCTTCATCTCCAAGAAAGACGGCATCCTGAGACCATGTCAGGACTACCGTTACCTAAATGAGCATACTGTCAAGAATGCATACCCTCTCCTGCTTATTGGAGACTTGATGGACAAGCTCAAAGGTTCTCGCTACTTCACGAAGATGGACATTCGCTGGGGATATAACAATGTCCGGATCAAGACTAAAGATGCCTGGAAGGCGGTGTTCATCATGCCCTTCGGCCTCTTCAAGCCTCTCGTTATGTTCTTCGGCCTTTGCAACAGTCCTGCAACCTTCCAGTCATTTATGGACTTTATTCTCAAGGATATGGTGGCAGAAGGATGGTTGATCATCTATATGGATGATATGATGATCCACTCCAAGGATCTCAAGGAACACCACAACAGGATGAGGCGAGTATTGGAGCGGTTAAGAGAGAACCAGCTTGGCCTCAAATTAGAGAAATGCACATTCGACTCCCTGGAAGTAGAATTCCTCAGTATGGTTGTTTGTGAAGGGGTCATCAAGATGGACCCTACCAAGCTCTTGGCAATCGCAATATGGGAACCCCTGAAGTCGGTTCATGCAGTCTGTTCGTTCATTGGATTCTGCAATTTCTACTGCAAGTTTATTCCCAACTTCTCTGACATCGTGCGACCGATCTTGGATTTAACAAAGAAAGGGCAGCCGTGGTCCTGGATGCATGAGCAACAAAAGGCCTTCAACCTCCTCCGAAGGGCCTTCACCACTGAACCGGTATTAAGGATGCCAGATACCTCAAAACCATTCTATGTAATGACAGATGCCTCGCTCACAGGAAGCGGGGGCGTATTAATGCAGAAGGATGGCAATGGAGACCTGCATCCTAGCTGCTACATATCAAAGACGTTTTCCCCAGCAGAACACAACTACAACATCCACAATTGAAACCTTTTAGTGGTTATACGTGCGCTAGAAGAATGGCGGCACTACCTCACCAGAACCGACCAGCCTGTCACTGTGCTCACAGACCACAAGAATCTGTGCTATTTCAAGGACCCAAGGAAGCTATCTAGGCAGCAAGCTAGATGGCTATTGACGCTACAGGACTATGACCTCCTGTTCCAACATACTCCAGGAATTAACATGGGTCTTGTGGATGCGCTCTCGCCCAAAGACGACGTGGAAACAGCCAATGACAATGCTGCCGCCTCTTTGCTGCCGGGGGAGCTCTTCATTAAGTGACTCAACACCAACCTCCGGACTTCTATTGAGAAGTCATCCACCTCTGACCCATTCGTCATCACTCAGCTGCGCTCGCTCCACAAGGGTGCATCAGGCATTCCCCGCTCCTTCATTCATGATTGGCACTTTGACGACAGGATTCTTTACTTCAAAGATCGGGCTTACGTGCCCGAAGACCACTGATGCGACCTCCTACACGTCCTACATGATTCGCCTGCAGGCAGTCATGGCGGGTATTACAGAACGGTCAACCTTGTCCAATGTGACTATTGGTGGCCTGGCCTCACTGCGTTCATATGCTGCTTCATCCAGGGCTGTGCAACCTGCCAAGCTAACAAGGTCAACACTCATCCAACCGTTCCCCCGTTGACTCCTCTCCCTGTTGCCTCCTCCCAACCTTTCCAATGTGTTTCTGTCGACCTCATTATGGACTTGCCACCGTCGCATGGATATGATTCTGTCATGGTTGTGGTCAACCATGGCCTTACTAAGGGGGTGATTTTCACTCCATGTCACAAGAGCACAGACACCAAGGGCATCGTGCAACTCTTTTTCAAAAAAGTCTTCCCACGGTTTGGACTCCACGATAAGATTATCTCAGACTGCGGTCCACAATTTGCCTCGGCCTTTGCTCGAGAACTGGCCAGGCTTCTTGACTATGATCCGCTCCTCTCTTCCACTTACCATCTGCAAACCGATGGAGAAATGGAATGGGTCAACCAGGAACTCGAGACTTATCTTCAGAACTTTTGCCAAGGTGACACATCCTGTTGGTCAGATCTCCTTCCAATGGCGGAGTACTGTCACAACTCCTCCGTCCATTCCGTGACGGGAAAGACTCCTTTTAGCCTAATGATGGGGTACAAACCGCATGCCTACCCATGGATCGGAACTACATTCCTTCCTGCCCTCAAGAAATGACTTGGGGACCTCGAAGAAGCCCAACTGGAAGCCACTGCTGCGCACGAAAAGGCGCAAAGATACATGAGAGAACAAGTAACCTCCAAATTCAAACCCTGGAAAGTCAGAGATTAGGTGTGGCCCGAAGGCCGCAACCTGAGACTCCACTACCCTTCCAAGAAACTCGCCCCTTGACAGGAAGGCCCATTCTAGATCACACAAGTCATATCGCCAGTATCGTATAAACTCCACCTCCCATGAATGTGGAAAATTCACAACGCCTTCCATGCCTCCCTTTTCACCCCATATAGGACTACCGCGGAACACGGGGAAAACTTCATCCCGCTTCCGCCAGACGTAATAGATGGAGAAGAGGAGTTTGAGATTGATCAGATCCTAGCCCATCGGGGCTCCACTTGACACCACCACTACCTTGTTTCGTGGAAAGGATACCTGTCCTCCGAAAATACCTGGGAACCCAATCTAACTTGGGACATGCCGCCGACCTCCTCGAAGAATATAAGGCGAGGGATCCCCTTGCTTTTCCTCATTAACTGCTGCACACCACTCTCGTCATTTCAAGTGTCGAGCCCTAGCTCTGCTACATGTCGTCTATCGCATCCTCCTATGTCCACATCATCCCAGCTGACATCCCCATCTGCATTCACCGACTCCCAACCCACTCTCACTGGATCTTATACTGTGCCGTTCTTGAGAATGCCGTCACTTCCATCGCATTACCCTCCATTCCTGCTTACTGGGACGTTCCAGTACTCAGATCCTTGGTCGGCATATTCCATACCTACGCCACCTCCCATACTCTCCACGGCTAGTTGTTCCCAGATGGGACCTTGCCTGTCTACACCACTGCCATGGAACAGTCCATCCACAAGTCTCGAGACGTGATTCTCGACGCACTCCATGACCATGGATTCGACGACATCTTTCGGGGACTCCCTAGACCCCTCTTTGCACATATTCTTTGACCAATACTTAACACACTCCCCACCAACCCACAACGATACTACTTCAACAACAACAAGAATCACCCATGGGATCGGGACACTTGGACCCAGGATGAGGTTGACAGATCTAGGAGAAGGGAGGATGGAGGTAGTGACACAGGTTCCACCTCAACCAATTGAACCGCCTCCTGCACCCCCATTCCCGTGCCACCTCCACCAACCCTGGCCTCTTGCACTCCTACCACAGGACCAACTGATGACGGCAATGGAGGAGCTAGTGGCGATACTCGCCCCTGAAGTCTATCAGAACTCCCCGCATCCTCTGACGAGGTTCAAAACTTCCTCGCCACAATCCCCCTTCTCGGAGCCACCACCCCACCATCTGACAACTTCATTCTCCCTGCCCAAGAACACCCTGTATCACCATCCCCTGGAACAAGTTCTTGTAAACTCAAGCAGGGTAAGGCAACACTTCAGTTCGGACTCCCATCTTCTGCTACACGAGCTGTGGGAAGCCCTGCTAAAAGACTGCGCAACTGTTCGCATGCAGATACACCCTATCCCACCTCTGGTAGATATAACAAGGACGCTCAGGCATCACCCTCACTGACGCCTGGGTCTTCCCAAAACCCAATAAATGTCGATGACATCATCCTCCCTCCTCACCATACCCTCGCTCACTGCTTCACCTGCCACAAATTTGGTCATCTCCACCCTGACTGTCCTTGCTACCAATGTCCGTTCTGCCTCACCACAGCACCGGGGCATATTCAAACCTTTTGCCTGCACCGTCGCTGCCCCATCTGTGGGGAACTCAGACATTGTGAGGAGAACTGCGTAGTTCATCGCAACCTCCAGGACGACTATGACCCAACTGACTATGAGGTAAACGAGGGGAACTGTGACTAAAGGGGTGGTCTCACAGGTGCTTCGACAGTAAATGGGGGGTAATGTTACAGTCTACTAGGGGGGTACTCTTTTTCTTTATCCACTACGCTGCTTTACTTGTTCCTCTTTAGACTCTACCTCTCACTCTATGGAGTTGTATTCATACTGGAGTCGTCCTCCAGATAGTTTCTCCTTTTATATCCATTTCTTATGTACTCACACGGCACCCCGCCTCTGCTCTATATTTAGCTTCTTCCTTCTGTTCCACTTCCACACGGGATTTCTTTGGACTTCTGCCCGTACAGCGTTCCTCTTTTAGATCACACTGCCACTTTCCACAGTTCTGCATTATTGGGATGAACTATACAGAGCATGGTTGTCCTACAGACTCCTGCCTCCTTTTTCCTTTTATATCATTTACCTTACTCGCATGGACCAGGGGCCTACCATGTATATACTCTGTACTTTTATCCTGTATTTTCCTTAAGCTAGTTCTATGCAATATCAGCATAGTTCTAGTGATACTTCCCGAGAGCTCCAGTGGCTAGCACCTGGATATCGGAGACCCGTCGAGCCCACCTCAAGTCTCAGTTTGTCTTCTGAGATAGACTGTGGTAGACATCGCCCTAGCAGGCTCCTCTACTCATTACCTCACCCTCTACTCGTTAAACTCATTCAGACCAAGGTAACTTTATGCTCCACTTGTCACTAACTGTGCTGCACGTTACAGACATGGACTACAAATTGGCCATGTCTGTAGCACATTGCAAATGCTAGCTATGTGCATAGTAAGAACTACTAGGGTAATCAGACAAGCATCTGAGAATGCTGCCAATCACACCCATTTAATGATCTGCCATGGGTTCTTGCCAGAACTATGGGAAGGCATAGTGAGGGAGCTTCTACATGTAGATCACATCCTACTCCCTACCCTACCCAGAAGTGAAATAGTCATGTACAATGATGATGTGGTAATAGCAATACCACACAACATGATCACAATTGACTACAAGAGCCCATTAGGTCATCCAAACATTCAGTTGGCCACGATCTGACTTAAAAGGGAAAGTCAGACAACCAATGAGTCTTGAACTTTCCAGTATGTGATGCATACAAAAAACACAGTGGATAGGGCCAAAGGGAGCATTCACCCTCAGATAACGCCTGAAATGCACAGATGCACAACCATCAAGTCAAAAGTCAATGGATGCATGGCATACATCATGATTGATACTGGGAGTACTAGGAATTTCGTGAGCCCTGCATTTGCAAGGGTCACAGGGATGAACATATTCCCATTAGAGCATCAGCTCACATTGCAACTAGGCTGCATAGGCAGCCAATTGAAAATCACCCATGGTAGTAAATCATGCATTGAAATTGGAAGTAAAACTTCTGAGATCTACTTCAATGTAGCAAACCTTGATTGATACAATTGTATCTTGGGGATACCATTTCTCCAAGAACAGCAAGCTGTTCTGAATTTCATAAATCAGAAGATTCAAATTGCTCATAATACAATCAATTTCCTTGAGGAAAGGATACCAGAAATTTGCTTGTGAATTTTGGCACAACTTCCTCAAAAGTCTGAATGACTCACAAGCAGGTCTAAATGACCCCATGAGGGCTCCATGGGGGAAGAGGATATGGAGAGAACACATAAAATGACGATTTACTCATTGAAACAGCATTTAGCTACAATAACAACAAAAACAAAACTAATAGAGAACAATATATATTTCCCAGCTGAGAAATTGATGGTTTCACAAATATAACCATCAACTTGGAGGAATGGTCAATAGACTCCCTCCATTGTGGGAAGTCAATCATAGAATCCTGCTAATTGAGGAAAGCAAGCATTATGCTTATCACCTTCCTTGTTGCACAGATGCACTAAAACAACAACTGTTGGACAAGATCTGACTATACACCAATGCAAAATGGTGGGCAATGAAAAGTGTCCCACAGGCTGCACCAATGTTATCCATCCCAAAGAAAAATGGAAAGCTGTGAACAGTCATTGACTGCCGCAAACAGAATGATAACACAGTCAAGGATGTGACTCCATTCCTGGATCAGGATCAGATCTGAATGAATGTAGCAAGAGCAAGATATCGCTCAAAAATAGACCTCTCAAATGCATATGAGCAGGTCCAGACCGAACCAGAAGACAGCTTTCACTATGATTTACGGAACCTTCATCAGTCAGATTATGCAACAAGGGGACAGCAATGCCCCTGTGATGTTTCAACGTCTAATGACAGTCATATTTAGAGATCACATTGGACGTTGTATATACCTCTATCTTGATGATATATTCATCTACAGTGATAGATTGGAGCATCATGAGAGACACCTCTGGATTGTATTCAATGAACTAGAAAAGGCCGACTTCTATCTGGAATAGGATAAATGCGACCTTTATGCTGAAAAACTCAACTGTTTAGGTTATATAATTGACCATAAGGGCGTTCACACTGAGAAAGACAAGATGTCTTGAATCTGCAGCTAGAGAACGCCTAAATCCCTAAATGAAGTCCAATGCTTCATGGGACTAGTTAAGTATTTGGCACAGTTCATGCCTGAGGTATCAGTGTATGCAATGCCATTGACAGAGATCCAAAGAAATGGACATCCCTTTAAGTGGAGAGAAGTCCACAACTAATGCTTTCAGATGATCAAGGATTTGGCTTGCAAGTACCCAATACTGAAGACTATTGATCCAAGGAAAGAAGAGCCAATTTGGCTCATATGTGACGCATCCCTATACAGGGTTGGTGTGGTGTATGGACAAGGAAATGATTGGAAAACATGCCACCTGGCAGGGTTTATGTCCAAGAAGTTGAGTGATGCTCAACAGAACTACAGAACATTTGAACATGAAACCCTTGCAATAATCAAAGCTCTGCTACAATGGGAGGACAAACTCCTTGGATTTAAGTTCAAGATCATCACCAATCATGAGGCACTCGGATACCTCAAAACACAGCGGAAGCTATCTAATAGACAGATCCATTGGATTGACTACATGTCATGATTCGACACAGAGATTATCTATGTCAAAGGTTCAGAGAACTGTGTAGCAGACTGTTTATCTCGCTTTTATGAAAGGGAGGAAGGCAATAGCACCTCTGAAGAAGACATTGATTGGGCCAACATGGATGCACATTTAGACCCTAAGGGGGACAATCTCCCCCAAGATAGATGGCTTGAATTGAAAGCAATGACCATTGAGGAAGAGGCTAATCCTCAGAAAAGTAAACATCTTGCTGAAAAACAGGAGACCTGTATGTTGGGGGCACAGGAAATGGCCTCAGCCACAGAGAAGAATACTGAGGACACCCCTTGCACTAGTGTGGAGAAGGATCCAACAGTTTTCAAATCTGCTAGGACATCACGAGAACCTCTTGTACAATATGGGAACCAACCTAGTTTCCTCAATGCTGTTCACAGAGGATATAAAAGCGAGCCAATGCTCGCAAAGGTTTTGGCCCAACCAAGCCATTTCCCTCAATTCACCGAGAAGGATGGCCTTCTATACATGACAAATTGAGGGAAAGAGGAAGTATTATGTCTTCCTCATACTAGGTACAAAGGCAATAGTATAATCACCATAATAATAGACCAAGCTCATAGGACTATTGGGCACTTTGGTGTCCAGAGGACTGTGGATTATATCTGCAGAGAATATTGGTGGCCAAAGCTTGGCTGAGAAGTGGACAAGTTCTGTTGAACTTGTCCAATGTGCCAGGCCATCAAACCCTCAAATCAATTACTTCTAGGGCTACTTCATAGCCTACTGATCCCAAGACAACTATGGGGGTCGATCGCCATGGATTTCATGGAACCATTCCCACCAAGTGAAGGATACAACTATCTATGGGTCATACTATGTCACTTGACATCTACGGTACACCTGGTACCTGTTATGGTTTACTAAGGGGGTACTCATTTTTCTCCTTACTCTTGTTCACTCTCTTGTCCACAAACTCATTCTCTCACTGTATGCAGTTGTATTTATAGTGGAGTCATCCTCTACATTACCAGATACATTTCCTGATCTCTTTCTCTTTATGACTCACACAGCGCCCCACCCTAATACCCTATATAAACTTCCTGTCCACTTCTGTTCCACATTGCCTTATTCAGACTTCTCCATTGCGGAACTCCATTTGTATTTCATATTGTGCTGCACACTATATCTTAGATCTGACTCACTGCTGTGCAAAGAGATCTACTTGTATGGAGATGGAACACCTTCGGGCTTCCACTCCTTTATTTCCTTTTCTATATCTCACATGGACTAGGGGCCTACCATATAAATAGTCTCGCTTCGCTCGCCATGTATTTTCCCTTAAGCTAGTTCTACACAATACCAGTGTTGTTTCTAGACATTCCTCCAAGTCCCTAGTGAGCACCTCATCATATCTAGGATAGGAGAGACCCACCTAGGCTTTGCATTGTCTCAAAGCTTGGCACTGTCCTTTAGTGTTCCCTCATTACCCTTCTGTTCTTTTGTGCTATGCTTCTTTGACCAGTATCACAGCACACTCTGTCAAAACATTGCTGTGCATTACAGTACCTGTCAAAACAACAATCAGGGCATCCGAACTTGCTCAGAAGTTCATCCAAGAAGTCATATGACTTTATGGATTGCCTGAGACTATTGTCTCTGATCAAGATGTGAAGTTCACATTGAAATTTTGGTGTGAATTACATCATATGCTAGGAGCAAAGCTCCTGATGTCTACTGCATTCCACCCACAGACTGATGGTGCCTCAGAAAGGGCAATCAGGAATGTAGTACAGATACTATGGGCAACAGTGTGACCCAATCAGAAGGACTGGACAGCGAAGCTGCCGATGATGGAATTTGTGCTTAATTCCAGTATAAGTAGCTAGAGATCTGCATGGGTAAACCCATGGGTCTCAGACCTCTGACCCATACCCAACCCACACAGTACCCGTACCCATAGTTCACAGGTACCAACCCACAACAGGTTAACCCCTGAGTTTATTGGTTGTATGGAAACTATCTAGCTCACAAACTAATCATCATCAATTGCATCCCACCAATCTGGGAGCTCAACATCATCTTCACCCTCAACATAATCTTCACCCTCAACATCATCCATGACAGTCACCTTTCATACATTAGCATCTTTCACAAGTCCCATTCGACTCCAAGATCCTAGACAAAGCAGCACATGAACTGATTGAGCTGACAAATGGTTGTGGACATGTGAGAGAAGGTTCCATCCTTGGCTGAATAGCTGTTCAACATTGACAGATGCAAATGTAGCTAGACCATCAAAGTCAATGTTAATACTAGTAGTCCAAGTCAATAGGACTCAATATGAGTTAGCACTCACTGGGAATACTAAGATATTCAATTGCCATACAAGAAAGATGAGGAAACCTCACCTGGCCATGACAAGGTAGGTGTCAAGTTTACTGTGCAATGGCTTTGGCTTTGGCTTAGTGAGGCAAGGGAGGTCTGTCATATCTGTTCCAACCCCTATCAGATATCTCTGAGTTCCTTTAACCCTTCTCCAAGGTCATCCTTCTCACACTCCTTGAGCTCCTCCCTTAGAGTTCATCTCCGGACTTCAGTTACCCCAGACTCCCATCGGAGATCCTTATCCCCTATTGGTTGTACCTTGGACATACAATGTCCTATCTCCACCTACCTCCTCTCATCTTTCCCCTTGTACCTCCCTCTCCATTCTCCATTTCCAGGGTCTTCATGCCTATGTCCATAGCCTCTCCAGGGTCTCCATTTCTCCATACATTGCCTCTCCATTTTTATTCCTTCTCTTGTTCTCCTTTCAATCTCCGATCTGCTACTCTTAGTATATAAGTTTGATCTTCATACCCTTTTGTATTATTTTGTCTCCATCATTAATAAGATTCTGCCTACTCCACATCTTGCTTCCTCCCCATGACTCCTCCTTCCACCTCAGACTTATGACCCTCTGAAATACAAGGACCTGAGCCTGGCAAGAGCACAACACATAAGTCCTGCACCAATGTCTTCCCCCCTTCATCTTTCGTCCCCTATCTCCAAGCCTCCATCCTCTATCTTTCATTCTACTCCTTTGTCCTTTGTTGTACCTCCTCCATCCTCCCTCTGTCATCCTCCTCCTTCATCCTCCTCCTCCTACATCCTCCTCCTGACCTTTGTCTCCTCCCACCTATTGGATCTCTGTTCCTCCATCCCCCATCTCTCTGGACTTCAGTCCAACTCCTACATTCCACCTCTATATCTCTGCCCTTATGATCTCCAACCAGACTTTGTCCCTTCGAGTTGTAAGAACCTCTGACCCTCTAGAACTCCACTGGAGTAAGGTCCAGAGGAAGTAGGGATCTTGACAAGGTCGTTAAATATGTTGTGAGAGACTTGCTGCTTGGCTGACAGGCATTCTGTGCCCTCATTAGCATCCAGATCATCCGTGACATGGTGCGAAGCATAAGAATTGTTGTAAATGTCAGTCACAAGCTACTTTGCTGTTTCAATCCATTTGGATGACCAGCCCACATTTTTTATATACTCCAGTTTGTGCCAAGGGTGGAGAACTGTACACTGTTGTTAAATCCTGCATTTACAAACCAGAATCTTTAGACTACATACCCATAGTAATTCGGTACAACTCAGATGAGTCCATAAGTGAATAGTAGCAGTTGAGGGTTTTTTTGGCAAGGCTGATGGCAGCACAGACAGCTGGACTGGATTCCTTGCTGTTCAGCATCCCAGTGGTGAAGGTTTCATCAATGTAGTCCATAGTAGGAATTACCATGGCGAGATTGGGTGTTGAGCAAGAAAAGTAGTGTGTTACAACCTTCAAGATCTGCATTGCAGGCATATTAGTAAGCAATGTGGGAATTCCTAATAGACTGTGAAACACATGTGCACTTTGAGGACATCATGCGCTGTTCGAGCAGCTCCATTCCTCGTCATCTAGCCCACAGTTGCTCATTTCCAGCTTGTTCTTGTCAGTAATCCCATTAACTCCTGCCCAATATTCAAGTGTGAAGTCTAACATATCAGACATTGAGTTTCATCGAGTTGCAACATCCTGTGGGAGATTTCTGATGGCCATCTGCATCTCATCCAAGATTGCCTTCCATGTGGGCAAGAGTTTCATGCTTGAATGGATTATCTTAAAGGCCAACTTGGAAATCAACAGCATCCAAGAGTCAAGGTAAGTCTGAGTTGTCTTCTTAATCCAGGATTCAACTCACCTTTGCCAGGAGCAAATGCAGTGGCCCAAGATGATCATCAAGCTCTGCATGCTCTTCATCTGTCAAGAAATCCAGTTTGTCCATCCAGCCATCAGTATCATCATCCCCGATGTTATCTGAGTCACTGTTGTCCTCAATCTCGGTCCTTGTGTGAAAGTCTTCAAGTTCTGTGTCATCTGCTAATCTCTTCAAGTCATCATCCATGTTCTCCCAACTTTTATCACCTTTTTTTCTGGGTAAGTCAAACTGATGTGTCAGTGTCTTTGCAACTAAATTAATAACATGTAGGAAACATTGTGTGCATGCTGCCTTGCCTCCAAAGTGTGCAAGGAGATCACCTAACTCAGCAATCATTGTATCATTCGCTGACACATTGTCAGTGGTGATGCTCAGCACCTGCCAGTTGACTTTAGGTAAGTATTTTGTTTAAATTGAACCAAATACCTTATCAGAGATGCTGAATTCTATTAGAATATTCACAAATGCTTCTGCCAGATTTACACCACTGTGAGACTACTATGCCCACCATTCCTGCCATCAGTGCTGTTGGGATATTTGCCAGGTAACCTTATCAACACAGACCTTCACTATCTCAACAACGTCCAGAACCATTGCAAGTGGCTTACCCTCATGAGTAGAGAAAGACATGGGTACAGGCTACCCATTGTGGATTATGGGTATGTGTATGTATGGGTATGGGTTGCTACCAGAGTACCCATGTACCCATGGTACCCATACCCACAACCCATGATATACCCATGGCCTTCTTTTATACCATTATAAGCTAACAAATGCACAGCCCAGCAGTTGACAGATACTGTACAGTTCCATCAAACTGTAATTTGTGCTTGCTGATGGGTGGGATTAGTGTTTGAAAGTCCAGTTGTAGGACTGTTAAAAGACTAGGACCAGACTGG
Organism: Boletus insuetus; assembly: GCA_038093095.1. Taxonomy (NCBI): domain Eukaryota; kingdom Fungi; phylum Basidiomycota; class Agaricomycetes; order Boletales; family Boletaceae; genus Boletus; species Boletus insuetus. The sequence continues at coordinate 8,422 of JBBPRQ010000291.1, read as the reverse complement.
ACTGGACTGTCACAGACTGATAGTTCAGTCACAGTCCAGTCCAGTCTTTTGTAGTTGCAGTCTCAGTCTTTCAGATTGAAAGACTGATAAAAGACCAGTCAGAACAGTCTTTTGGAAGACTGATTACATGATACTATGACCCCTTATGTACTCTATTTTTCCCAGATTATTCCATATTTTTTTGGAATCTCTTCATCCACATTGAGTTTGACCACAATATTTATGACATGTCACCAGGAAATGCTTATATCTCGGCCATCTGTGGACCGAATCGGCTGACTAAGCGCTCCAACTTTAGCCAAGGGTCTGTACTACAATCCCCCCAGCCATGGCTAAGCCTGAATGTCATTATCTCCAAAGGACCGGTTGCAACTGGTCCTCAGACTGAAATACATAGACTGTTTAGGACCAGTTTTGTTCAGTCTGGTCTGGTCTTTTTGGTCCTCCTTCCTTATAAACCAATGGGTCAACCCATCAGGGGTAGGTACCCACATACCCATTTGATTACCCATGAAATCAGGTACCCATGGATTGGTGGGTATGGGTAAGTGGTGGGTATGGGTATGGGTTAGTGCTGTGATACCCATGGGTTTACCCATGTCTTTCCCTACTCATGAGCCAGGTGGACAGTAACTGCAACAAACAACTTGTGGTTGTGCAATGTCCATGCATCTGTGGCAAAGCTCAGTTGACCATCATATTCCTAGTAGTAAGTTGAGTTAATTTCTGTGCAACAAATCCAATGAGGCAGCTGACCCTCAGCATTTTAGCAATCTGCTTGCGTGTATTGGCAAAGACGAGTTGGGTGTCACAGGACACTGTTGTTGGATGAGGTATGTAGTATTCAGGCCGCCTGGTCTTCATCAAAGATTGGAATCCCCTATCACTGACTATTTTGAATGGTTGCAGACTTTCTGCAACCCAACAAACTATCTCTGCCCTGCAAAATACAATGGGTCAGCATGCACAAGCACATATGTGCATGTGTACACACTTTGTCTCTATGTGGGTATGTTGCCTATGCGAGTAAGTTGTCTTTCCCTTGTGTCGTGCAAATGCAACAGTAATTAACTCCTTGTCAGCATGGTTCTTGATTGCATTGCATGCTATTTCAAAATCCTTGACATCACAGATAGTGCTCATTACATCCTCACCCCAGCATGACCAGACTTGCTTGCACATGTTCCTGGTTGATGCTCTATTGCTCTTGTCAAGGAAGCATCTAACCTTGTGGGTACACCCCTTGGTGAGACACTTGAATACATGGCACCAGCACTGTGCAATGTACTCAATATCAGACACAGAGCCAAAGAAGGCGTAAATGGATGAGTTCCATTCTTTCATCATTCATTCTTGCATTGTATCAGTCACAGGAGTCACTGAATGTTTTTTAGGCTCTTACAAAGTTCAGCATCCGAATTTTCATCTGTAGTATCTTCCGTTTCCTTGTTGTTTGTGACATTCTGCTTCAACTGCTTCACACCCAGGTGTGAGGCAGCTGCTCTCTTTGGTACCTTCTCTGTCACCAAGGATTCAACATCTGGTTCCACCTGGGCCAATAGGCGCATTTTGGTCATTGTTGAATTTTTCTTTCAGGCTTCCGAATCTGCTTCACCATTGTATATGCTAGGGTTATCCACTGGCTGGCTCACCATGGACTCATGTGGCATGGACACGTCATTGCTGTAAGTACTGTGCTGCTCTGCTTGATGAGTTCTCATGGGCTTCTTGCCTAATTTAGCATTTTATGATGCCATGGTCTGAGCTTTTGGATGATCTATGGTGGCAGCGAGTGCCTGTGCCTTCTCCATGGGACGTGAGACATGTTTGGAAAGCATGGTGGCTTGTAGGAGATTGGGTGGAGTTAGATCTCAACTGTGTTTTGTTTTGGATGTTGTGTTTTGAACTCTGAAATAAAGTTTCTAATGTACAGTTCTATGCCTGTGGCCCCATAGAAAATGTGAGATTATGTGCACAGGTACTGGCTTGTTAATGCTATGCATGTGTACTGGGTATGAGGCACAGGTACTGGGTAAATGGATAGTGGATCCATGGATTGTCATGGCCTAACCCATACCCATACCCCTGACCCATGGTGGGTAACTCATACCCATGCAGATCTCTATAAGTAGCTCTATGGGTTTTGCACCCTTTGAGCTCAATCACGGGTACATGCCCACATTAACACAATGTATAAAGGAGGAACAACCCTCAACCGCACCAGATATTATATTGTTTGTACAACAGGCGATTCAAAACCTAGAAATTGTAATGCTTGCCCTCACAACCCCTATACTACCTTGAAAACCATTATCTTTTTACTTTCATTTCCTTCACTAGATTACTACAGAAATCATCAAGTCATACCTTTTCCTAGTATACGACCAACAGTCACATGGTATCATAGGATACATCACATGATCTTATCTTGACTATGCACCTCATGGTGTACACATTGCATCCTCATGGCCACCTCATGCTTTTCCTCTTGACTCACTTTTCCTAATCATCCAATAGCAGTATTCCCTCAGAACAGCCTTCACCTCATGGTACCCAGTAGACATACTCTTAACTACTTACGGATAGTATAGCCTCTAGCATAGCTTGGTCTGTGCATGGACTCTTTTAGTATATATTGTCCCACCTCCAGTAGTGTAGACTCTAGTCTTATTCACCTATTGAATCCCCTGTTTATTCCTCTGATTCCTTGGAATATTCAATCCTACTATTGCTTGGCCTCACAACGTCACAAAGTCCCTCATAGAGTTCATAGTGGGACCAAGGGTTGTTATAGAAATGACACATGATGCCATTATTGAGAGCCAAGTGGTTTAGACATACCATGCAAATAAAAAATGAAAGGAAGGAAGAACCCTTCAGATTGGAGACCTTGCATATCTCACAACAACAACCTTGACTATGCCAAAGGACAAGTGAGAAAACTTGTCCCTAAGTATATTGGACCAACGAAGATCCTGAAGAGGAACAGTGTTAATGACACCAACATCCTGGAACTCCTGGAGGAGCTACGCAAAAGGCATATACACCCAACATTCCACATTGAGTTATTATGCCAATATAAAAAAAATGATGTTGTACTATTTTCCTAAGAGGGAGGCACACAGGTTCTATGATGTTGAACAATCCAATGAGGATGAATGGTTCGATAATGAGATTATCTGTTGAAAGGACACATACTTATAGCCATGTGACCTTATATTAAGTAAACATTACAAAGCATATATAAGACTCTGCTGAGTCTGAATATAAACAACATCTCTTGACCAGCAACCGCTATTATCTCTGAGAACTCCCTAGCCTCCAAGGTAAGTACCCCTAGAGTAGATTCCTAGGTAGTCTGTGTGGCAATGCCAGCTACCAGCTATTGCAACAGGTTATGAGCCCCGCAGCTCTGACAATGCGATTTACCGCTTGTCATCTGCTTATGGATGAAACCCTTGGACATAGGCCATTCTGAGTGGAAATGCCAGACACTCTCTGATGCAGCAATGCTCGAGAGTACAAGCCATCAGACTCTGGATGTAAAAAATCACTATGACCCTACATTCTGGAAGCTCTGACTGTTCAGTGATGTGAATGTTTTTTTCTCACTCCCTTCATTGGTTTATACTGACACGTCATCCTTCCAAGAACCTACTCTCAACATGTCATCTACCCTTACCACCATTACCAAGCTCAATGACGTCAACTACAAATGTTGGGCCAAGGACATGGAGGTGTACCTTTGCACCATCGGCATATGGAACAAGATGATGAACAAGGTGCATCCCACCATGGCTGGTACCACTCTCACCACAGCAGAAGAAGAAGCCCAGGACAAGTGGGATGAAAATGATAACCGAACCCTTAGCTCCATCTGCCTTCACATCAACCCTTCCATCGCTGGCAACTTCACCACCTGCAACACCACCAAAGAACTTTGGGACGACATCAAGAAGAAGTACGAGACTGCCTCCCTTGCTTCCGCTTATACAGAATGGAAGATTATGCTTGGGATCACCTTCCCCAACAACAACCACCCTGGCCCCATCTTTTCCAAGCTGAATGCCAGCTTCACACAACTGGAACAACTCCAGCACAAGGTCCCTGATAATCTCAAGGCCCTCATCACTGTCACCAAGCTCCCCAAGTATGTGGAGACTCTCCATCAGCAGCTCAATGCTGCCATCGATGCTGACTGAAACGACCAAACCCACCAAAGGGTCTAGTGTTTGAGAATCAGAGTACTAGGGGTGGTCAAGTGCGATGGTAGTTTGGGAAAACTCCAGGAGAACAAGACTGGGGTGTCTTGGTCTACTGGTTCTAGTATTTATACTACTAATATATGCGCACAGACCAAGCTGTGCGTGATAAGAGATACATACGCTATTGGCTATGGCTGTACATAAGATAAGAGCTATTAGTGCTATAGGACGATAGGCATACCTGTACTATGATGTCATAGATAGGGTCACGTGACTAGTCATGTGACATACCATGTGGATCAATATCATGGGAAAGTAGTGGCTTGCATGGGAAAGTAAGCAAGTGGAGCATTAGGATAAGAAGTGTAGTGTGTCTATAGTGGATGCGACACTTGTGTCTTTTCTGGTTGAAACAAAGTCTGGAAAAATATGGAAAAATATGGGAATGTAACACTAACCCCACCAAGACCAAGATCCTCACCATGGTTGAGCTGGAGAATGTTCTCATCACTTATCTCACATGCCGCCCACTGCCTTGTGCACAGGCAAACAAGGTTTCCAATGTCAGTCACCAGCAAGGTGACCCCCAATTCAAGAAGCAGCAGGAGTCCTCCTCTGATAAAAAGGAGAAAGATGAGGGCAAGAAGGAAAAGGGAAAGAAGCGTTGCCAGGGCAAGCACTCTGAAGAAGGGGAAAAGAAGCGCAAGGATCGTGTGGCCACTGCCACTGAATCATCCTCCACCTCATTCGCCTTTGCGAACCTCCTCCAGAAGCCCGCAGTGTTCAGTCTGGCCTCCACCAACTTCTCTGAGCCTGCTCAGGACCCCCGTGCCCTTGCACATACTGTAACACGCAGCGCAGTTAGTGACGAGTGGAGCGTGAAGTTACCTTGGTCTGAATGAGGTTCAACAAGTAGAGGGCGAGGTAACAAGTAGAGGAGCCTGCTAGGTGATGTCTACCACAATCTATCTCAGAAGACAAACTGAGACTTGAGGTGGGCTCGACAGTCTCTGATATCCAGGTGCTAGCCACTGGAGCTCTCGGGAAGTATTACTAGAACTATGCTGATATTGTGTAGAACTAGCTTAGGGAAAATACATGCTAAAGTACAGAGTATATATACGGTAGGCCCCTGGTCCGTGCAAGTAAGGTAAGAGATATAAAAGGAAGAAGGAGGCAGGAGTCCATAGGATGACCATGCTCCATATAGTCCATCCTGATAATGTGGAACTGCAGGAAGTGGCAGTGTGATCTAAAAGAGGAACACTGTGTGTGCGGAAGTCCGAAGGAATTCCATACAGAAGCGGAATGAAAGGAGAAGGCTAAATATAGAGTGGAGGCGGGGCACCGTGTGAGTACATAAGAAATGGATATAAAAGGAGAAACTATCTGGAGGACGACTCCAGTATGAATACAACTCTGTAGAGTGAGAGACAGAGTCTAAAGAGAAACAAGTAAAGGAGAACAACTGCGTAAGCGTAGTGAAAATGGAAAAAGTGTACCCCCCTAGTAGACCGTAACACATACAATAGGCACCGCCCACTACAGCCCCCCCGCCTTCCCTCAGGCCCAAGAGGCCATCTCCCTCACTTGATGTATTGGGAAAACCCCCACCGCTCAGATTGTTCACAACCTTGAGCCCATCACCAACCGTCGCCGCTGCACCCATGTGCAGCAACATTCCACATTCAATGAGGATGGTGCCTTTGGCACTAGAACCATCCCTCCCAACCATGCTGGCTGTTATGGTCTATGAAGGGGGTACTCTTTTTCCTTACTATCTGCTATGCTTGTGCAGCCACACCGCTTTACTTGTCTCTTTCTCTAGACTCTTACTCTGCAGAGTTGTATTCATACTGGAGTCATCCCCCAGATACTTTCCCCCTTTTCTGTCTTTTATTACGTACTCACACGGTGCCCCGCCTCCACTCTATATTTAGCTTCTTCCTTCTATTCTGCTTCCGCACGGGATTCCTTCAGACTTCTGCCTGTGCGGCGTTCCTCTTTTAGATTACACTGCCACATCCCGCAGTTCTGCATTATCGGAATGGACTATATGGAGCACGGTCGTCCTTCAGACTCCCGCCTCCTTTTTCCTATTATATCATTTACCTTACTCGCACGGACCAGGGGCCTACCGTATATAAACTCTGTACTTCTAGCCTGTATTTTCCCTAAGCTAGTTCTACACAATATCAGCATAGTTCTAGTGATACTTCCCGAGAGCTCCAGCGGCTAGCACCTGGATATCGGAGACCGTCGAGCCCACCTTGAGTCTCAGTTCATCTTCTGAGATAGACTGTGGTAGACATCGCTCTAGCAGGCCCTCTACTCATTACCTCATCCTTCCTTCGTTGAACTCATTCAGATCAAGGTAACTTCACACTTCGCTTGTCACTAACTGCGCTGTGCGTTACAAAAGAACTAGCTTCTCCCCTTGTCCCTACCATTGCATAGAGGACACACCCCACCGCCAACATTTCCCAATTCAGTCTATTCAGAGATTCTGCTAGCCTAGAGCCAGGTCCTTCTGCTCCACTTCCTCCATCAGCACCTCCTAGTGCTAACCCATCTCCTCTTCCATGCATCCACAAGCTACCTCATGGACACACCTTTTTTGTACCCCTTCCTGATTGCTTCTCCTCCCCTGAGGAAAAGGCGACTTACAGACAGAGGCAACAAGACTTAGCTGAGGTAAACCGGAGACAAGGAAGTGCAACCAACTATCTTGAGCTAGACTATCGACCGACACCAATTCCTTCAGTGACACCGTTACCACCTTCCACAGCACTCCCTCCTCCGCTGCTGTCCCCTCCTTCTAACAAGGACCACCCTGCTAGATTTCACAACCCAGACACAGATTCCGACATTGACATTAACACAGCTCCTAAAGACAACAACATGGTTTCAGAAATAAAGGCTGGGCTACCCAAGGACTTTACCAGGGAAGCTGAGGACTCTAACCGATGGCTTCTCTCCATAAAAGCCTACTTCCTTATCAATGATCGACTTTACACAGATACGACTAAGTCCCTTACCTTTCTCAACAAAATAAGCAAGGGCCATGGAAAGACCTTCATGGAAGGATGGCTGATGAAGCTTTCGAACCCAAGAGTCACAGATGCAGACAAAACCTTTGAACACATCACAGAAGCATTTGAGTCTACTTTTGCCCCATACGATGTAGCAGCAAAGGCTAGGATCAACCTCTCTCAACTACGCCAGATCTTGGAAAGGCTCCTGGATGGAACTACTAGCGACAGCTTCCCTACCTATGCCTCACAGTTCTGTCTCCTTGCGGAGAAAACTGGGATCGAGGACTCCGCTGCTCTGGTGGAATGGTTCCTCTGCGGTCTTAGCCAACGCCTCGCTGCTATGGTGCTTTCCTGCGAGAAAGTACCCACCACCCTATCAAGAATGGATTGATAAGGCGGGAAAGTTTTCTCAACAGCTTAGACAGATAGATGATCTACACAGGAAGGTCCCATATATCCCTGCTCCACCATCCTGAGGCTCCGCTCATGACCCATACACTATGGACGTAGATGCCATACGTCTCACCCCAACCCAGCGGTCTGAGCACATGAAGAGCAACAAGTGTTTCATATGTCACCAGGTTGGTTGTAGGTCCACCAACCACTCCTGATCCGGAACCAACTGGACACAATTCCATCACAACCCTCGCTCATCGCAAAGGTATTGCACACCCCAACAATGATGGTCGCAAAGCACAAGAGTCATTTCCACCAACAACAGCTTTGACGACACGACTAGGTGAGATGATAATGAGGCCCAAGACTATATAGAGAGTCTACCAAGGAAGGACCAGGGCGTGGCTATTAAGATCCTCAAGACTGCAATCGAGGACTCGATGGATCCCGATGCAGAAGAGGAAGGTTACCAGGCCATGGCTGCGGTACAATCAGTCTCATACCAAGAGTGCCAAAAAGTAGGGATCAAGGCAGACTGCAGAGCCCAGTCTGTATGGTCAAATTGATTCTCCACCCTCGCGCCAGCGGACCTCCCTGAGACTACCTGGGAGGAAAGTTTTGAAGATGATGATTCAGGCATGTACCCGAAGGATGTACCCCAGTCACAGATGGTGGGGGCAGAAGCAACCCGAGGTGGGATAACCAGGGACCACCAACACGTCGGGGGTCATGACATGGGGTTTGGACTGCAACCCTCTAGGCAAGAGTCGGCCCATACCAACACAG
>JBBPRQ010000290.1:0-38603 GCA_038093095.1 Boletus insuetus | reverse complement strand
GACTATGCACGGACTATGTGAAATGACCAAACCCACCACCAAAGGGTCTAGTGTTTGAGAACCAAGAGTACTAGGGGTGGATCAAGTGCGATGGTAGTTTGGGAAAACTCCAGGAGAACAAGACTGGGGTGTCTTGGTCTACTGGCTCTGGTATTTATACTACTGGTACATGCGCACAGACCAAGCTGTGCGAGATAAGAGCTACATACGCTATTGGCTAAGGCTGTACATATGATAAGAGCTATTAGTGCTATAGGACGATAAGCATACCTGTGTTATGATGTCATAGATAGGGTCACGTGACTAGTCATGTGACATACCATGTGTTTGTCTAGAGTGCATAGCCATGATGATCAATATCGTGGGAGAGTAATGGCCTTCGTGGGAAAGTAAGCAAGTGGTGCATTAGGATAAGAAGTGTAGTGTGTCTGTAGTGGATGCGACACTTGTGTCTTTTCTGGTTGAAGTAAGGCCTAGAAAAATAGGGAAAAATAGGGAATGTAACATAAGCATGTCAGTGGGTGGACACAAAGAGATGTTCAATGATACCTCATTGTTGTAATTGCTCATGGTGCTGACCTGAATGTTATCAGGGCGATCTGTGCCCTTATGAAGTTCAGATCCTTGTCTCAGGCCCCAGACATTACTTCACAGGTGTGAGACAGGATTTGGGGCATGCTCAATGAGTTTCATAAGCACAAACAGGCAATCCTTGATCATTGCCTTCATCGAGGTGAAAATACTGTACTAGACCACTTCAACATCCCAAAGTTAAAGCTGATGCAGCACGTCATTCCAAGTATTTCCCAGATGGGGTCCTTGCTGCTGTGGTTAGCAAATACTACTGAACATGCCCATATTGAAGTCATGAAGGATCTGGCATCCATGATGAACAATCAGGATTATAGTGACCAGATATGCCACATCCTTAATCATGATGAGAAGTGTCAACAATGACAATGACAGTGCTAGTAATGACAAGGTCTTACAAGATCTGTAGTCAGTAAAACATAAAATAACAGACTTCTTCAAGGTTGCTGCAAAGGTGGAGAGTGTCCCTACAGATACACACAGCTTTCTGCCCTGCACCATCATTGCTGGTTTGACAGCCATTCACCTGAATATCGAGCCCAAGTTTCACTGCAAGCTTATTGATGAAGTTGCTTGCCAATTTGATCTCCTGGATCTTTGTGTGGCACTGGGCAACTATGTACACTGTGAGGGAATGCCATATTCCCTTAATTGCTTTCATACCTTTGGTGTGAGGTGGTCCACTTCTGACATAGAACTTCCCTTTACCGAACTTCAACTATGGTGGAAAGCTGGTGTCCAACAAAAGTCCCACTACTATTCGAAAGAGACTTCCCCCTCATTCATGATAAATGCCTACCCACCTGATCGTAACTGGAAACATGGCTGATACAATGCTGGAATACTACAAGTGGATGAATCATGTCAGTGGCCAATGAGCTGGCTGCAGGGTATATTTTATTGTGCTTGATTGACCCACAACCCACTCACTTTTCATATAGGACATTCTGTTATTCTTGTGCATCTGATCATGTGTCCTGCCTCCCCCAGAGGCAGTCATATTCATTGGGCAAACCATGCTCTCATATATACACAGAGATTAGATGTCATTCCCCAGCATCATGGTCTGACTGAGGCTGCTACCAGCCTTCATGTGCTTAAGAGAGCAAAGCGTGCCAACAGTTCTGATTTTGGTAATATATTTCCATTGGATTAATTATGATCTTATGTGCACATTGTGCCTTGTTTCGGTGCCATTGCTGACAATTGCCTTACTCACTCAAATAGTATCTTTGCCTCTGAATCTTTCTTTTTGAACAGATACTTTAATAAAGACCTTTTCTATGCTGTATTGCAAGCTATGTAACTTGTATCATTATGGATATGTGGGGGATGTGAAAGGAGTAAACTGTTATTAGTTGTCGAGTTTAATATTAAGTATGGTATCCAGAGTGTGTTCTTCCCTAAAAGCTGTAGGTCAAGTGTACATGCCCTGTTATTTTCTACCAAGCTGTTCCACTACCCACTCAGAAGTCATGAATTTATCAATGTGGTGGCCATCAATGTTGTGGAGTGCTAGTATTCCCTCCATGACCCAATTGCAGGAGTTTCATGCAGGATCTCCACAGATGATAGGAATGGAGGCAAGAGCTCTATGTAGCTTGGTGAGCCTCTTGGAGTCGACTAAACTGATTGGGATTTTGCCCATGTATCCATTCTCTCCCTCCTTGAGTGTGACAGACTGTGGGGCATCCAAGCTGTAGTCTGAAGCTGAGCCTATGATTTGGTAAATGGGTGAGTTGGAGGAGGATGAGGAGAAAGTGACAGTAAATGCCCATTTTCTTTCCAAGGATGATTGCACGAAAGATGCAATGGAGAGCTCAAAGAAGGGGGGCATAGTAAGATTGATGGATGATGATGTGAAGGACATAGCAAAGAGGACAAAAAAAAAGGATGAATGACTTAGTGAATGATAAACAATGAGGGGATGTTTGAGTCTGGCATGGCACCATCTCTGGGGAGTCAGCAAGACCTTGATTGACGGATTGATGTTACCCAGACCCACCCAGAGCACACCAAGTGTGGGACCGCTCATGGCCCCACTGTGACAGGTTCGAGAGCTACAAGGTAGACATGTTGGACATCATGACTTACCTCCCAAAGGACTACTCAGGTGAAGCAGTGATCAAGCAGCTGTTGTTGGAGCTTGATATGTCTACGACCCCTTCAAGTTGTCCGACTTTTTCATGCATTCTTGCTTGACTATAAATTGCACCAAAATTTCCATGAACACAGGCATGAGGATAAGAATACCTAGTACCTCACAGATGAAGAACTAGATACTGTTCTTCTGGGTATTATAAAAGTAAGTTATTGTTGCTCCTCTACCAGGCTGTGTGCCAATGATTATCCCTCCACAGGTTAATAGTGATTCACTGCCTTAGCTGAAGCCATGGTGCCTCACAGAATTAAATTGTTCAATGAGCCCCCATGGCCCAGGATCTGTCTACATTGTGCCAGTGGCAAGGGCTATCAGACTCAGCTTCAACTATTATTGTACATTGTTTCCACTGGTGTTGAACAACTTTCTTTATAACTGTTACCATTACCTTCCGACTCACCAGGATTTGTGGACTTCTTTACTGTGCCCAAGGAGATTCTTCAAGAGTTTGCAGATATAATAGGAAAACCTTCGTCAAGACAGCCTCAAAACATCAAGAAGGACATAAAATTATAGGTCCACTCTTTGACAAGATTCTCCCCTTGCTCATAGAATGTACTCTGGAAGATCAAGAACAGTATTTGTTGGTCAAGGTCATCAACCATGTCTTGTACAAGCTTGACAACCTTGTTTTCCCTTATGTGCACAAGATTCTGGTCGTTATTGAACCTCTACTTATCGACAAGGATTACTATGCACGTATCAAAGGATATGAGATCGTATCCAACCTCTCAAAAGCAGCTGGCCTTGCCCACATGATCTCCACTATGTGTCCTGATATCGATCACACCGATGAATATGTTTGCAATACCACTGCCTGTGCATTCTCTGTCATTGCCTCTGCCCTCAGTATCCCTTCACTACTTCCCTTCCTCAAGGCTGTCTGCCACAGCAAAAAGTTGTGGTAGAGATATCACACCAGCATTCAAATTGTTCAACAGCTTGCTATCATGATGGGCTGTGCTGTGCTTCCTCATTTACACAATCTTGTGGCCTGTATTGCCCATGGTCTGACAGACAAACAGCAGAAAGTGTGGACCTGACTGCCCTTGGTCTCGCTGCTCTGGCTGAGGCTGCTGTTCCTTATGCTATCAAATCATTCAACAAGGTGCTCAAGCCTCTTTGGCTCAGTATCCATCTGCACTGTGGCAAAGGTCTTGCCACCTTCTTGAAGGTGATCGGTTTCATCATTCCCCTTATGGACCCTAAATATGCCTCCTATTACACTAAGGAAGTTACCTTCATCCTCATCCACAAGTTCCAAACATCTAACAAAGAGATGAAAAAGATCATATTGAAAGTGGTCAAGCAATGCACTGCTATGGAGGGTGTCACAGTGCAGTACCTTAAACAAGACATACTTTCTGACTTCTTCAAGTTTTGGGTTCATCATACAGCACTGAATAGACACAACTATCACCAAGTATTGGAGATCACTGTAGAGCTCATGCAGAAAGCAGGTGTTTCAGAGATCATTGGAAGGATAGTAAATGAGTTAAAGGATGAGGCAGAGCCATATCACAAGATGTTATGGAGACCATTACCAAGGTTGTTGCCACCCTTGGTGCTGCAGACATTGATGAATGTCTTGAGGTTCACCTTGTAGATGGTATCATCTATTCCTTCCAGAAGCAAACTACAGAGGACCAAGTCATGCTGGATGGTTTTGGTACTGTTGTCAACACCCTCAGTATTTGTGTCAAGCCACCCCTCACCCAGATTGTCTCCACGATCCTCTGGTGTCTTAACAACAAGAGCGTAAAAGTCCATCAGTATGCAGCCAATCTAACTACATGACTGGTGGTGGTCATCAAGCAATGTGGTGAAGATCAGCTTTTGAGCAAGCTTGGTCTTGTTGTGTTTGAGCAGCTGGATGAAGAGTACCCCAACACACTTGGTAGTATCATTGCTGCTGAGGGTGGGATCACTAATGTCATTGGTATGACTCAGATGAACCCCCTGGTCAAAGATCTTCATGAGTGTTTGATACACTGTTTAATCTCCCATTACTGATCTTATATTGTTCAGTACCCCAAGTGACACCCATTCTCCATAACTGACACAAAAAGGTGCAAAAAGCATCAATTAATTTGATTGGCCAAATTGGTAAGTCCAATTTGTCTTCTGGTTGATGTCCCAACATATCAATGTTCATTTTTAGCTGATCATAGGGCTGAATCCACCCCTATGTGAGAGTGGATGTGCATCTGCTTTGAGCTCCTAGACCTTCTGAAGGCTCACAAAAAGGGTATTCAATAAACTGCCATCAAATCATTGGTTATATTGCAAAGAGTTTGGGTCCACAAGATGTCCTTTCGATTCTTCTCACCAACCTGCATGTGCAAGAACATCAAAGTCATGTCTGTAGTACCATCACCATCACCTAGACTTGTAGCCATGAGTATTCCATCTTGTTGATATGTGTATCCATAGACTGATCTTGTCTGCTAGCTTTCATATGTATTCCTGCAATCCTCAATGAATACTGTACAGTGGAGCTCAACATACGGACTGGCTCTCTCAAAATATTGACCTTCATGCTGGTCCACAATCTGTGTACTATGTTGACTTAGTGGTTACCATGCTCAAAGATGTGCTGATAGATTGTGACCCTGTCCATTGTCAAACAGCAAGTGTCATCATAACACATTTGGCTCTTGGGATGGCAGGTCTCAGCTGCGAAGACTCAATGCTCCATCTGATGAACCCTGCATGGCCCAATAGTTTCAAAACTTCACCACACATCATTGGCATGGTCATGGAAGCCATTGCAGCCATGCACGTGATGTCAGGCCCAGGGGTTTCTCTCAGCTATACACTTCAGGGTCTGTTCCATCCTGCACATAAACTCCACGAGGTACAGTTTGCTTGTTTGTTACTTCCAATAGGACCACTTACTCAATGTCTGCCTTCATCTAGGTCTATTGGCATGTCTACAACTCATCATATCAGACACAATGGTACCCTTTTATTCTGATCTTGGCAAACTGAGTGAGGGTCAAAATGTATATGACCATCACCCATTGCAATGTTTGTGTGATGCTAGTACATGTATTAATATTGTGTGGTGCCAATCACTTAGAAGCCACCAAGTAAGTAGCACTCTACAAAAGATCAGTAATAATTTTACTCTTGTAAAAATGCACCTATCACTGAGGTGAATGGAAGTGAATTCTTGAGCCTTTTTAAGGCCTGAAAAACTTATGGCATTTGATGAGCTGTTGTAAACTCATTTTAATTAAATTGTGATGAGTTTGGGTCCTCAAGATGCTATCTCAGTTCTCCTTTTCATGTGCAAGAGCATCTGCTTAATGTCACTGCCATGTTCTATGATTGGTAAGATAATATAAATTACATTGTTGCCACCATGCTTATGTTTGCCAAGTCAACCCTTAGCACATGATGTTGGCACCCAACTAAATCATTTAAAGACGATGTGTCTAGCCCCAAATTTCTCAGGGTACTTGGTGTTCCAGTCCCTCCATCAATTTTCATTTGTCTCCTGAGACTGGCATCCTTATAGCAAAAGGAAAGCATACCACCAAAGCGAACGCAAATCCCCCACCTGATACCAACCATACATCCCAATGTCCAACCCACTCAATGGCTGGAAAAGGCAGCCACCTTGCTCAGCCACAGAAAGTGGCACATGTCATTGAGATGCCAGTGCACAGGGCCAAACAGTCTGTAAGAGGGTGCTGTGACGAATGACCCTGTGAATTTGATGGCTCTGACCCCACACCATCAAACTTGAAGGAAGAAGGACAAAAAACAGAGGGTAAGCTCATGACGGATCAGTGACTCATATCATACATTAACCATGAATTTAGGAAACGGATGCAAACATGATGCATGTTAATCAAGTGTACACAATTCCCCAGTCACCACCTGCTAGATCAGCTCCTTGTGGCCATTTTGGGTTTCAACCTCAAGCTGGTACCTTTGTTGGGACACAAACAGTACAGAACTATGAGAAAGCTCACCATGACATCTGCGACCCCTGCATTCTCCAGGGCTCTACCAGACATCACAAGTCTTTGCCACACTTAGGGTCAGATGACCTGTTCAACAGCCCATTGTCTGTCATCTATTTAGAGGGTGACCAGAAGGAGGTGCCAGACAAACGTGAGGATGACTATGGTAAGGCTTTATTTTTTCCCCTGGATTTACTGCTTATTTCTTTTCAGAGATGATATATACACACACTGTGGACCTGCACCAGGTTCCAGATTGGGAGGTTGATGGAGCGCATGCTCCTTAATTTGACTATGACATGGAATATCAACAAGGCAACCATGGTGATGATGGTGAGGAAGGTCAGGAAGATGGTTATGATGGTGAGGGCAGCAACCACCAAGATGAGGATGATGGTCACCAGAACAAGGATGACACCAGCAGTCACCAGAATGAGAACAGTGGCAAGAACCAGGACAGTGGTGGCAATGACTAAGAATGCCAAGGCTACAATGATGAGGATGAAGGGGACCAGCTACAGTCCAATTGTCACCATTTCCAACACCTCTTGCCTTCCCACCACTCCTGTTCCAATAATAGAGTACCAGTCACAGTGAATGGTGCATCTGATAATATGGAACTCCATAGCAAACATTCAAATTGCACTATGGTATGCTGAGGCAATGAGCTTGTATGTACCACTACTTTATTTCTGTGCAGTCTGTTTATGTCATGTCTTTTTTGTTTCAAGCAGGAATTGACTACAATCTGCTTGATCATCATCGTTTGACTAATCGTCAACATAAATCCCCTTTTCCCACTTTTTTTACTAGTGTTTGGAGAGGGGACTGTGGGAATGATCACTGCTCAAAGAGGATGCACCTTAACAACAAATGTGGTGACACCGAGACAGCCCAGACCACTATTTTAAGGGCTCATGATGCTTCTGCTGCTGTCATGAGATCTTAGACTCTGTTCTACAACTTTGCAGTGATGCTGCAGTTATTCCTAGGTCACACAAGGATGCTTGTGCTGTTTAATCGACTCGCAATGATGCCACCATTGTTCCCAGGGACTGTGGGGATGATCATGGTTCAAACAGGATGTGCTCTAATGACAAGCATGGTGATAGTGAGACAATCCAGACTGTTGTTCCAAGGGCCCACAATGCTTCTGCTGCCACTTCTAAACCTCGTGAGGTCTCAGGCTCTGTTCTGCAGTATCATAGTGCTGTAGTTATTCCTAGGTCACATGAGGATACTCATGATGCCACAGTTGTTCCTGGAGCCCATAAGGGCATTCATGCTATTCCACAACCTCATAATGCTGCTGCTGCTTCCAGGTGTCACAATGGTCCTTGCACCATTCCTCAGTCCCGTGAAGATGCTGCCATGGTTCCCAAGCATCACAAGGATGCCTGTTCTATTCCTAGATGTTGTGAGGATGTTTGTGATGTCCCTGTGGGCATCCCTGCTATTCCAAAAGCTCAACCAAGTACTCTCAAGTCTGTTCCCAGTGGTCAGGGAAGTGTTGTGAATGCTGTGGCTACTGTGGGACCAGAGCAAGCCCAATGCCATGGTAAATATTCAAAGAATCTGAAAGAGAGTGTTCTGGTTATAGCATATATAATCTCATTCTATCCTCCTCTTTGGGTTAAGCTGTTGGAGACAACAAAAGCTCATATCCACCTTTCCTTATTCACAGCTTATCCTTTCCTCTGTGCACAAATAGCAATATCTGGGTGGTGTTCAGAAAATTTATTCAAGATTGTTGTGGACTATGAGAAGGGTAATAAGCAATTGGAGGCTGGTGAGCACATCATTATATTTGCCCATCAGTGCTGAGCTCAATGATCTGTTCTAGGGTATTGGGATGAGCACAAGCATGACATGGCACATTTGGTGAGTTGGTATCCCATTTGCACTTTTATATGCTTATATTGTGTTAGCTTTTCTATGACATGCAGACATTTTAAAGTGAAATTAAGAAAGTTGCACAAGAAATTATCCTTGTTGCATACAACCTTGTTGCCCCCGAAAATTTGACAAGTCAATCTGTGAAGTTGGAATTCATCAAAGACAAGGTCACCGCTTTACTGCAAGGATCCCAGTACTTGAAGGGTGTGAGTGATGATGTAGGACATTTGTCCCACTTTGCAAATCCTGCACTCAAAAGCATATGTCATGTGGTCTTTATCATAACTCCTCAAAGAGTCTCTGCAACTTCAAGCTCTTTTAAACAACAATTCCAAAAACTACTGTTATGCTGGTGGCAGCCTATGTATGTTCTTTGCTGTTTGTCCTATCTTTCATCTGACTCCCACTATCCTCCAGGTTCATACATTGCTCACAGTATGGAAGAACAATAACTACAATAAAAACCAGCCATTGAACTCTGACATGGTCAAAGCAACATACAAGAAATTGTTGGCCAATGTTGAAAAGATCTCCAAGCACGCATACCATGGCCTGAAGTTAGAAGAGACCTTAGCGGAATGGGCCCAGAGTGGAATGTAAGTCATTGCATTCTGCTACTGCCCATGTGACTACATTCTATCAAATCTGGGGTCGGTTTCACGACGCAAGTGGTTGATGGGAGTGATGATGATGAGTTTGGTGGCAATATCTCTAACTTTGATGACATGGCAGACAAGTAATTATGGATCTGGTGAGTAGAACTGGGACACATCAAAAGATACTTACCCTTCTAACATAATACATGTGTTTTCTGTCATGTATGCTCAGTGGTGTTGCTGGTGTGATACAGAGCTAGTCAGACATGACATGGACACTGCAGAAATGGACAGAATGTAACAGATGCTATGGATTTGATTAGACATACAGAGGTCAGATCTAATACAGTCATATATAAAGCCTACAGGTATCTACATGTGTGACAGCCGTGCATGGTGCTGCACGGAAGTGGCCTGGCTGTACAGCCCTGGTACAGATTACTAATCAGCTGTGCAGTGTGTGGCATCTGTGACACTGCTGCACAGGGGGGGACCCTTCAGTAATGCTGTGACAGCTGTGACAACTTGCACAGTACTGTCCACAACACTTTAAATTTGCTAATGCCAGGGAGAAGGAGGTCACCAACAATGAGAAACAGAGGCATGTGAGGAGCAATCAAGCTCTGCAGGTGCCAGGGAATAGTCCTGATTGCAGGGCATGTTTCTTCTGATGCATACTATGGATCCATGCTAATATTCTTACAGGAAGATCTAACCCAACAAATATCCCAGGTATCAATAGAACCTACCTCTGATGAAAGTGTGAGTGATTCAAAACATTCTGGGTCATCATCATGACTGTACCTTATAGATGGAGGAAATCACTCAGGAAGTGTTTAAATTGACCCTAGAGAATGATTCTTGGGTGTGTGAGAAGGGAGCAGATTTAATGGTTGTTGCACCAAGCGAAGAGGTCTACCTATAGACTATGCAATCAAATACTGACGTCTTGAGCACTACAGACCTTGAAGGGTTGGACGAAATTTTTGCAAGACTGATCCCGATTGACCACAAGATGCACTATTGCACTCAGCAGAAACATAATGTGATGGAGGGTTTGAATAAGGCTGGTGCACAGGAAGAGATCCAAGCTGACCTGGAGGATCAGCTCAGATGGCTTGTTGAACATCTAGACCTCGTTATTCACCTCAACACCAAAGGTGACAAAAGCAACAATCTTCTTCATCAGAAAGTGGAAAAAAAATTTGAGCAAGCTGTTGGCAGCTATCAGAAGCATTGTGACAACCTTAGCAGATAGAATGACAGAAGACATATCACCAAAAGAAACAGTGTCCAGCATTATGAATACTGGTGTGGAACTCCCACTACGTCACTGCAAGTTACTCATTTGTTTGTAGAAACAAAATTCACCCTCAACTTCCAGTAGGCTAATCTGCTCATTCTACTTACCTTGTTCATTGCCATCATCCAGAATGTTTTTGGAAGCTTACCCATTCTTGAAGCAATGCTACATTGAGGCTCCTGAACCTTGTGTTGAAAACTACTCTAGATAGTCCAGGCACTTCAAATCTCTGTGCTCCACCAAACTTGGACAAATTGATCACAGAGTCTAAGCATGTGCTGCATGACATCTGTTCTGTACACCAAAAATTTGATCTGGAGCCCTCCATAAGAACACACACTACTTGCATCAGGTGTTCTTGTACTTACCCACCAATCACCAAGAAGAAAGGAACTATATATCCTAAACAATGTACCTTCAAGAAATACCATGATAACAAACCTTGTGGACAGCTTCTCATCAAAACTATGAAGTCCAGGGTTGCTCAATTGACCATACTGATAAGACCCTTCATTGTCCAGGATTATAATGATTTTCTAGCCAGCTTGCTAAGACAGCTGGGTATGGAAACTGTGATGGAGTGCAGAACTAGGTTAAATGATAGTTATTAGCTCTGGGACATAAAGGATGGGACTGGAATCACCAAGATCGTGGGGCCAGATGGCAAACTATTCATGGATGGGCTCCAAAGGAGCAACCTTAGGTTAACCTGAAGTCTCTCTGTTGACTGGAAAAAAGAAATCAGTTGATTCAATCACGATGGCCTTGCTCAACCTCCCACCAAGTCTTCACTATAAAGCAGAGAATATCTACATTGTAGGCGTCATCCCTGGGCCAAGGGAGTCATCGCTAGATGAGATCAACCACTTCCTCCATCTTCTCATCAACCTTTTCCTACCCACTTGGCAGAATGGTGCATGGTTCACAAAGACTATGGAACATCCTAATGGGCATTTATCACAAGCCGTCATTGCTGTTGCAGTGAACAACTTACCTGCAGCTTGGAAGGTCATAGGTTTTTGCAGGACCTACCACCCTTCATCTTTGCAACCTCTGCTGGCTGCATAAAATGGAGATCAGTAACTTTAAATGTGAGTTGTGGAGAATGCGCACCCTAGAGGAGCATCTAGATGTGGCGAATCATTGGAAAGAAGCAGAGTCACAGAAAGCATGGGACAAAATCTTCAAGAAGACAGGGGTGTGGTGGTCTGAACTGCTTTGCCTGCCTTACTGGAACCCTACTCGCTTCTTGGTGATCGATGGTATGCATAATCTACCTTGGCTTGGTTCAGTTTCACTTTAGGGACCTCATCATCATCAACAAACCTGCCAACCAAGAACTCTGCAGATCCCATCCTTTACCAGAGAGGCCAATTGCTAAGGGGGAGATCCAAAAGGCCAAAAACCTATTTGACTCAGGGTCATCCATGGCATCCCTCAATTGCATTTGTGTACTAGTTCTGGTAAAGGTCATACAGAAACATGGCCTGATGGCACTGCTACCTACTTCAAAGAAAAGACCGACAAAGAAATCCCTAATCAACATGCTATTGGTAAGACATGGGTCCTTGAACTAAAGGACGAATGACACTAACACTCTTAAAAAGGGTCAGCCTCATAATCCTCCACAGTCTTCCCTCATGGAGGTTGATGGACCCAGAGAAGCCAAAGATGGACTTCCAGGAAGTGACCTGGTACAGAAATTCCAGGAGGATATTGAGCAGCTGAAACATGCTGTCTCTAGCGAGTCATTATTGAATCAGGAGATTAATGAAATCCAAGCTTACATCCATATGATCACATGACCATCCTGGCACTGTGGAGCACCTCAAAGCCTTGGTAATCCTGAGCACAGGATGCTCAAAGCCGAATAATGGAGAGGTTCAATCATGTTCGACTTACCAGTGGTCCTTTGGAAACTATGGGGTGAAGGTTCGAGTGAAGATAGTGAGTGATCTTCACGCTGTAGAAAATTGGCAGACAGTACTATTCTTCTCGCCACAATGATACAATGGGGTTCATCCTATGTCACATCCAAAGAGCACACACTTCGGTACAAGCATTATATGAGAAGATACTTGGAATCACTCAGTGGAATTGTTCCCAAAATCAACTGGCACCTAAATGTAATGCATAGTGAAGTGTTGACTGAGTGTGCTGTGATATGGGTTGAAGAAGCATAGCACAAAAGGACAGAAGAGTAATGAGGGAACACTGAAGAATGGTGCTGAGCTTCAAGACAATGCAAAGCCTAAGCAGGTCTCTTCTATCCTAGGTACTGATGATGGGCTCACTAGAACTTGGAGGTGACTAGAAACAATGCTGATATTGCATAGAACTAGCTTAAGGGGGAAATATATGGTGAGAGAGCAAGACTATTTATATGGTATGCCCCTGGTCCATGCAAGAGACAGAAAAGGAAATAAAGGAGTGGAAGCCCAAAGGTGTTCCATCTCCATACAGGTGTGATTCAATGTGCAGCAGCGAGTCATGTCTAAATATAAGTGCACAGCACAAATATGGAATACAAATGGAGTGCCGCAAAGGAGAAGTCTGAATAAGGCAATGTGGAACAGAAATGAAAAGGAAGTTTAAATAGGGTATCAGGGCAGGGTGCTATATGAGCCATAAAGAGAAGTGAATTGAGAAATGTATCTGGTAGATGTGGAGGATAACTCCACTATGAATACAACCACGTACAGTGGGAGAACAAGTCTGTAGACAAGAGAACAAACAAGTGTAGCGAGAAAATAAGTACCCCCTCAATAGACCATAACTTTACCCCCTTTGTATGGTTGAAGCACCTGCAAGACCTTTATTCAAATTCCTCTCCTTCATTGACTTGGTAGTCAGTCAAGTTGTAGTCATCAAGTGGGTTGCAGTGAGTAGGGCAAAATTCATCTAAGTGGCCCAATTCTCTGCAAAGGAGACAGCGACATCAAGAACAAAAGGCCTGGATATGGCTGGGAGTGGTACAATGGTAGAGAGGACATTTATAATGTGGGCAGTTAGCCCAGAGGCAGCCTCGTTTGTTGTAGGTGAAACAATAGGCAAGAGTAGGACAAGTGGGGGGAGTTGGGAAGGAGTCTACATTGATGGGGTAGAAGGAGGAACCGGGCACCAGCGAGTAACTCGCTGTGAAGTCCTTGTTATAGTGACTGGAGGGGGGGAACAGAGTTGCCTGTCTCTGCTTTCCTCAATTTCCCTGAGAATGTTGGCCCACAGCTTGTGTGGTGAAAGAGGGTAAGCTGAACAAAACCTTCTCACCATGCTGTTTGAGGTTACAAGGACAGCAGGTGGGTGTGGAAGTATGGGATGTTCTTGAGCAGGAAGAATGATGGCAGGTTCTGGGGTAGGGGTTTCCCATCCAAGAAGAGGGACTGTGGCAAGAAAGGCAAGGATGTTGGGGTGGTTGGCAGAGAGGTTACTGACATTTCTGGAACAAGAATGACTGCTAGGTCCTCCAGAAGCAATAATATTTCCCTCTTGGAAAGGTGGGCGAGTGACTGGTGTCGGTGGAGGTGGAATAGGGAGTGGAACACAGTCAGAATGGAAGTTGGAGGATGAGGAGGGGGAGTCTGGGGTGACAGTGGAGTCATCTGCCCAGAGGGGTCCAGGTTCCCATACTCTAGGGTAATCCCAGACCCAAGTATTCCTATTCCATGGATGGTTGGGGTCGTTGTCCAAATAGTATTCTCAGAGGTTGGCAGGTAGAGTGTTGAAGATGGGTCTAAGTATGTAATTGAGAAGAGGTCCTGAAAGTCCATGGAAGACATTGTTGAATTCATGATTATGGAGGGTGTCCAGAATGGTGTCTCTTGATTCATAGATGGACTGCTCCATGGCTGTGGTGTAGACAGGCAGAGTCCCATCTGGAAAGAGTTGTGTGTGGATGGTACAAGCAGTGGTGTATGTATGAAAGATGATGACCAGAGATTTGAGAATTGGTTGATCTCGAAAGACTGGTATGCCTGGTATGGCAAGTGTGGCTGTGGGGTTCTCAAGGGTAGAGGAATAGAGGATTTGATGGGATTGTTCTGGGAGTTGATAGATGCAGACAGGTAGTTGGTGTGGGATGACATTGAGTGATGAAGTCAGCATAGACAAGGTGGTAGCAAAATAGAGAAGTGAGGGCTCAACTCAAAAGGTGAATGGAAGAGGTGTTAGGATGGGGGGAAGGCAACAGGATCCCTGGCCTTATATTGGTTGAGGAGGTCCACAGCATGTTCTAGGTTGGACTCTGGTTCCCAGGTGTTTTTGGAAGATGGATAGCCTTTCCATGAAATGAGGTAGCAGTGGTGGTGGATGGAGCCCCAATAGGCTAGGATTTGGTCAATTTCAAATTCTTCTTCTCCATTAATTATGTTTGGCAAAAGCAGAATGAAGTTTGGTCCATGTTCCACAGTCTCTCTATATGGGGTAAGATGGGAAGCATGGAAGGCATTGTGGATTTTTCAAGTACATGGTAGGCAGAGTTTGTATGAAATGGGTGATATGACTTGTGTGGTTTTGAAAGGTCCCTCACGTTGAGGGGCGAGTTTATGAGAGGGGTAGTGGAGTCTCAGGTTATGGCTCTTGAGCCATACCTTATCTCCCACTTTCCAGGGTTTGAACTTTGAAGTAATGTGTTCTTTTATGTATCATTGGGCTTTTTCATGGGTGGTGGTGGTTTCCTTGCAAGCCTCATCGAGGTCTCCAAGGCATTTTTCTAAAGCAGGTAGGAAGGTGGTGGTTCTGATTGGTGGATAGGCCCTTGGCTAATATCCCAGCATAAGTGAAAACAGTGTCTTTCCCGTTATGGAATGGACAGAGGAGTTGTGACAGTACTCCACCATTGATAATAGGTCTGACCTTTAGGTGGCATCTCCTTGGCAAAAGATCTGAAGATAGGTTTCCAATTCCTGATTGACCTATTCTGTCTCTCTGTCGGTTTGTGGATGGTATGTGGAAGAGAGGAGCAGGTCATACTCAAGGAGCCTGGCCAGTTCTAGAGTGAAGTCCAAGGCAAATTGTGGACCTCAGTCTGAAATAACCTTGTCGTGGAGTCCAAAGTGGGGAAAGACCTTTTTGAAGAAGAGTTGTGCAATGCCCTCAGTGTCCACACTCTTGTAAGTTGGAGTGAAAATTACCCCCTTTGTAAGGCCATGGTCAACCACAACCATAATTGAATCATATCCTTTAGATGGCGGTAAGTCTATGATGAGATTGACCAAAAGCATAGAGAAGGGGTGAGTGGAAGCAACCAGAAGGGGAGTGAGAGACAGGATGGTAGGATGGGTATTGACTTTGTTGGCCTGGCAGACAGCACAGCCTTGAATGAAGCAGCACATGAATGCGGTGAGGCCAGGCCACCAATAGTCATGTTGTACCATGTTAACGGTTTGGTAATAACCACCATGACCACCTGCAGGTGAATCATGGATTATGTGGAGTAGGTCATTCCAGTGAGCTTCAGGGACATAGGTCTGATCCTTGAAGTAGAGTAGTCCATTGTCAAAGCACCAGTCATGAATGGAGGAATGAGGGATTTCCAAGATACTCTCATGGAGTTTCCTTAGCTGGTCAATGATGAAGGAGTTGGAGGAGGTGGACTGTGTGATAGCAGTTTGGAGGTCAAGGTCAAGTTGATTAATGAGAGCTCTCCTGGAAGTAGGGTAACCTCGGTGTTATCATCTGATGTATCCCGGGCATCCTTCCATGAGATAGCATCTGCCGGGCCCATGTTAATCCTGGGTACATGTTGAAACAGGAGGTCATAGTCCTGTAGCGTAAATAACAATCTAGCTTGCTGCCTAGATAGTTTCCTTGGGTCTTTGAAGTAGCACAGATTTTTGTGGTCTGTGAGCACAGTGATGGGCTGGTCAGTTCCAGTGAGATAATGCCGTCATTCTTCTAGCATGCATATAACCACTAGAAGTTCTTGATCATAGATGTTGTAGTTACATTCTGCCAGGGAGAACATCTGGGAGATATAGCAGCAAGGATGGTAGTCACCATTAGTGTCCTTCTGCATCAGCACACCTTCGGAAGCCATTAGTGAGGTGTCTGTCATGACATAAAATTGTTTTGATGTATCCAGCATTGTGAGTATGGGTTTTGAGGTGAAGGCCATTTGGGGGAGGTTGAAAGCCTGTTGTTGCATGTGCATCCAGGACCATGGCTGCCTTTTCCTTGTGAGATCCAAGATTGGCCTAGCAATTTCTGAGAAGTGAATAAACTTGCAGTAGAAGTTGCAGAACCCTATGAATGAGTGGACTGCGTGAACCGAAGTAGGTGGTTCCCAGGTAGCGATTGCCAAAAGCTTGGTAGGGTCCATTGCAATGATACCCTCTCAGATGACCATCCTAAGGAATTCAACCTCCAGGATGTTGAATGTACATTTTTCTAGTTTGAGGCTGAAATGGTTCTCTTTCAACCATTCCAGGACTCACCTCATTCATTCATGGTGTTCCTTGAGATCCCTGGAATAGATCAACATATCATCCATGTAGATGATCAACCATCCTTCCACTACTATATCCTTGAAAATAAAGTCCATGAATGACTGGAAAGTCACTAGAGTATTGCAAAGGCCAAAAAACATAACAAGAGGCTCAAAGAGGCCAAAGGGCATGATGAATGCCACCTTTCAGATGTCTTTAGTCTTGATTCAGACATTGTTGTAACCCCAGCAGATGTTCATCTTCATGAAGTAATGGGATCTCTTGAGCTGATCCATCAAGTCTCTGATAAGTGGGAGAGGGTAAGCATTCTTGATGGTATGCTCATTGAGATAGCAGTAATCTTGGCAGGGGCAAAGATTACTGTCCTTCTTTGAAACAAAGAAGAATGGAGATGTCATGGGGGAGTTAGATGGTTGTATATGTCCGGTGTTCAAGTGTTTGATGGATGTGGTTGGGTGGGGATGTAGTATCTGGTTGGTTTCCAATCTGGTGTGGTTGGAAGACCTACAGCCAACCTTATGGCATATAAAGCATTGATTTTTCTGCATATACTTAGTGTGCTGAGTTGGTGATAGGCATATGGCATCTACGTCCATCACATATGGGTCCTTGTGGTTTTGAGAGAAGGGGGCCAGAATGTGCAGCATGCCCCATTGTAGGTCCCCAATCCTCCATAGTTGATGGGAGAACTGGCTGGCTTTCTTTATCCAATCCTTATAGTCATCCAGGATCTTGTCGCACATTAGGATCATCATGACAAGCTTGGGGTTAAGACCTTGAATAAACCACTCCATGAGAGCATGTTTGTTGGTGATTCCAGACTTCTCAGCGAGAAGTTGGAACTGCAAAGCATACATTGTGAACCAGTTGCTCCACGTTCCATTAGAGTCTTTTCCAGCAGATTGATGGAATTTGGAGAGGTTGATCCTAGCCTTAGTGGCTACATCGTAAGGGGAGAAAGCAGTCTCGAAAGCCTGTTTGATGCATGTGAAGGTCTTTAAGTATTTAGGAATGAGGAGGTTCCCGAGTTTCATCAGCCATCCTTCAGCAAAGGTTTTTCCATGGCCCTTGCTAATCTTGTTGAGAAAAGTAAGGGATTTGGTCCAATCCATGAAAAGCCTATTATTGATAGTGAAGTAGGTGTCCATAGTGAGGAGCCATCTGTTAGTGTCCTCAGCCTCCCCTGTAAAGTCCTCAGGGAGGGCAGTCTTAATTTCTGATACCATTTCATCTTCTAGAGCCAGGTCAATGTTAATGTCTGCACCCATTAGTTCCAGGTCAGGGTCACGAAAAACAGCAGGAGGTTCCTCATCAGGAATGATGCAGGATGTGGAAGTCAGGGAGGGGATGGCAGCTAATTTAGAGGCAGAGGGGAGGTTATCAAGGTTCCAACCTTGGCTTAGATTGATATCCATGAGTGCCCATTGATGTTGACAATATTCTGCAATGATATTCAGAGGGGCATATCTATTGGGACAGACAAGGTAGAAGAGATGGTTGTTGGGGAGTTGGTGGATACATGGAAGTGGGGAGGAACGTGAAGGATGGTCCACAGTGGGAGTTGTAGAACTAGAGAAAGAGGGAGGGGAGTCTGAAGGCACTCTGAACCTGCGAAAGCAAGATATAGTGGAGTGGGGGAATGTTCTCTACGTAAAAGTAGGGACAAGGGGAACAAGCTAGTTTTTTTGTAATGCACAGCAAAGTTTTGACTGAGCATGCTGTGATACAGGTCGAAAAAGCATAGTATGAAAGGACAGAAGGGTGACAAGGGAACACTGAAGGACAGTGCCGAGCTTTAAGACAATGCAAAGCCTATGCAGGTCTCTCCTATCCTAGATACCAACAATGGGCTCACTAGAACTCAAAGGTGACTGGACACAACGCTGATATTGTGTAGAACTAGCTTAAGGGGAAAATATATGGTGAGAGAGCAAGACTATAAGACTATACCTGATGACTCTGAGTCCAGACTTTAATGTTATTGTGACCATCTGATGCATTCTCCATAATAATTGTACACCCCTGGAGGCCTTCAAAGGACTGCATATGCAGATCAGTGATCAGCACTGGGCACAATGAACTGTTCTGGATAATGTATGGCTACTACAGGAACAAGATCTCCTTCTAGAGAATGGAACATCTAGTGAGACAAATTTAAAGTATGCAAGAAACTTACCCTTCCTATGATCGAGCTTTTCATGCAAAGCACCACTGTGATAGTTGAAGATGTGTACAAAACTGTTATTGCCTCCAATGATGACTATACTGCACTCTCATGCAACTGTAAGTTGAAGGGGAATGTTGATCAGAATGCTGTGGTGATAGCTCTGTGAATAATGTAAAGTAGAGATCATGTACTTGTCGACACCATTGCGTAAGTTGGATATTAGCAGTTGCTGACCATCCAAATGACTATCTCCACTAAAGATAGATTTAGTGGCAGTGATGCAAGCCATTTGAATGCAAGGACTTACATCTGATTAGTTGTCTTCTTCTGCCATTTCAAGTCCTAGGGTTTGACCAAGTTGCAGAAACTGCAATAGTAAGTATGACAGCAAATGTAGATATATCTTATACATACATGAATCCACTCTCCAGGTAACAAACAAGAACACTGTTTCCATCATCCGTAAATGGGCAGACTGAGTGACATACAGTTGTTTCATATTGTTCATATTGAATGTGATAAAAGACTCTAGTGTAAGTAGAGTTAGTTGTAGATGTAAGCAATCAATCCAAAAACCTACTATGGTTCAATGCCACCTTCCAGATGCAGATTTCTCCTCCACCAATGCTGGCTAATCGCTGATGGTGCAGGTCCCATGCGAGAGACTTGATGGTACTAGAGTGTGTGAGGGAAATGGATAAGAAGGTGAACAACAATGAATCTTTGGAATGTTAATACAAATGGATGTTGCCATCTGATGCACCAAAGACAAAGCTGTCTTCATCCTGGTCTGCAAGCCTGACCCAGATGATGGAACTGATATAGCCTCTTGATGGAGTAGATAACTTCTGCATCATTTTCCCAGAGGATAAATTCCAGAGGACAATCCTACTATCATTGCCTAAGTAATGAGAAATAAGTTCACGTTGCACATCTTCTCATGCTTCCACTCACCAGCACTAAGGAGGTGTGTCCCCTGAGGATTGACTGCCAATGCATTCACAGCCTTAGTGTGGTGGGTGAGGGTAAACTTGTGCAAAATATGCAGAGTGGTGAGTGAAAGCACACAGTGTCAAGGAGTTATGTACCAAGTTTGTCATTGTGGATATCAAAGTGTCTGTGGCTTGCAGAATGACAGGCAGGCTTATATGGTGTCTGACATTGTATCTACAGAGGGATTTCATAAGAGAGATATGTATGGATCACAATACTTGGTGTACCATCATAACAAAAAGATGTTGTGATGACATATGGATCCTCCAAGTTTCCAATGGAGCCAATCTATCATTATTGTCAATAAATCAACTGAATTACCAACATAGCAACTGCCTACCAACATAGCATTTTATTGTCATTTTTTACAAATTTACAGATGACATTCCATTGCTCCAATCAAACAAAAGATAATTTACATCTATGGCACTAATGTTCTATGGGAACTGAGTGGCTTGAGTGGCATGGATGGTGGTGAAAGAAAGGAAACAATGTGGGAATTTGGTAGTTCTAAGTAGTGTTCCATGGTTTCTGACATGTGATGTCCGTTTTTGGAACTTTTTATGACTAGTGGAGTGGCAAACACTACTTAGGCCATCCTTCAGACTAAGTTGCCTGTTTTCCTCCTACCACCATCATCATCCCTCAACATGTAGCACAGTCACATAGTAGTTGTGTAGTACATAGTGTCAGTTGTAGCTCATAGTGATAGTATAGTAACCAAATATACTATATAGTAACCAAATATACTATATAGTAACCAAATATACTATATAGTGTACAAGTACGAGACTTGCCAATCATTTTGAGCAACACACTCAGTAGGTTGTCGCTCTCCATATTGAGCAGTGGTGGATTAATCACGATAGAGTTGGATAGACAATGTATGTCAGCTATGCTACACAAAAATGTGAACAGAGCTAATGTTGCAATTGCAGGGACAACGGGACCTGTTGCACCCATAGTAACCCATTTAGAATACACCCCCCTCACCCAATGAATCGACCTCAGTTCCAGTGTCTCAACACAAACTTAAACTTTGGTCACCAAAATAATGGTGGATTAGTAATATGATACAAAAACCTCTTCAAGGACAGAACTGACATTACTGTTTTCAATTAGAGCAGGCATAATGGGTCACCCCTTTATCCCCTGCATTCATTGTTTCTAGTGTCTCAACAAGAATTAAACTTTCCAATCAGAACAGGTGTAATGGGTCACCCCTTTATCCCCTACACTCATTGTTTCTAGTGTCTCATCAAGAATTAAGCTTTGGTCAATCAAATGATGGTACTCGGTAGCCTCACACAAAAACATATCCAAGGATGGAATTGACATGCAGTTTCTGATTAGAACAGGTGCAAGTGTGTTGCTCACATGCATGTGGTGCACCTGTTCACATTTTATTGTTGGTTCAGCTGCCATAAATAAGGTAAAACTATTTTTGACACTGCCTGCAGGTTTTTGCGTGCATCCTAGAAGTTTTCATTGATTACAGTCTCTGCTTGTCACATATTGGATTAGGGTTCAGACGCAGTCTAGGATATGCCCTGGACTATAAAAGTCTTGTGTTAGCTACAAAAATCTATCTACTTATGGATCCTTTCTTGACCCGACTCGTAAGAGGCTTCATTGGTCATCTTTCTTATATCTGTTACATCCTGAAACACAGATCTTTGTTCCTGTTGTTCATATCCATTCTCATTCATCTGGATAATCTCCAGACAACCTTTTTCTTGTCTCAGAAATGTCTATGCTACCCCTTCTACTGCAAACACCTACCTTAGAACCTCTTGGGACAAGTTATACTCACACCCACACTTTCACCCCTTAGTCTCTCTTCATACAGGACATCTTGACCCTGTTTTATATCACCACAACTGGAGCCTACTATGAGGAGTTCATCTAGGTTGTCAAGAAGGTCGCTACAACCCACACCCAAGCAGTTGGAGATCAACAATCTTCTCACTAACCTTCGCTGTCTAGATATCTCAAGCGAATCCAACTTTTTCATACTGGTTACTCCAGATCATGCCCACCACATGAATCTTTCCCCTCCTAACTGAGACCTTACTAACTCACTGTTTGTACCTGGGGGATTTATCCATTCTACCCCACAGCAGACAGCTTCTTCCTCGCAATACTGCTCTCCAGACTTAAGCCCACTCTCACCCTTAACTCCCTTCCCCTTGGTTTTATCATCTGACTCCTTGACATCTACCTCAGAGCATTACAGAGCTAGTTCTGCCACTTCATTATCCTTCCTCTTTGAGCCAACCATTAGTCTGCAGCAATCCATTATCAACCCATGCATCACTCTTTCTACTCCATCATCCCTCACCACAACAACCACTTTCTAGTCCCCCTCGCTATATCTGGTTAAACCAAACCTGACTCCAACTCCTACCAACCTGACTTTGTCAATAAACCCTCATCTGCCACCACATCCAATAAATCCACCAATGGCCATACCTATCCAAATACCACTATGAGGAACTCAGAATGCACCAAAGTTTGATGGAAAGAAGCTGTCCTGTCATATCCCATTCCAACCCCTATTGGGTCATCTCCAAATGCCTCTGGCCCACCTCCATTAGGTCCCTCAAACCAAGGTCACCTCCATTGAACTCCCCCCTCTGGAGTTCATCTCCAGAAATCGTTGGACTTGTATCAGAGATCCACCTTCTTGTCTTATCTCTGTATATCTTGGATAATCCTTGACCTAGGAGCAATGGACACCCATGGAGTTGTAACTCTGGACTTGTACCTTCATTAATCTCTTTTAGTTATAGTCTGCATTTCACCTGTCCGATCATTACAGCCCTCTCTGGCTGTGTTCCATGCTTCATTACTCAGCCCCCCTTTCCTATGTACATTGTCTTTATGCAGTAGTACTTACTCTGGGTTTCAAGTACTATATAATCCCCTGTATTATTCTGTTGTACCTTCAGTATGAAAATAAATGTTACCATATAGTTAACCTTCCTGTCCCTCTCAACATTGTCCTCCCTTGATGATGTCCTCATCATCCTCCTACTTTGAACTTAACTCCTTCTGAAATACAAGGACCCGTGAGCATGGCAAGGGCATAACACATAAGTCCTGCGCTGATGTCCTCACCACCTCCATTCCCTGTTCCCTCCAACCTCCGACAACTCTGGATGTTGCTACCAGTTGGTAGTCAACTCTGAGTCATTTACATATCACCTCTGAATGGACTTTGGTCCACTCCCTCTGGACTTCATGTCATCCCCTTCAGACCTAAGTCCATTTCCTTTGGACTTCATTCCATGAACTCCTAAAACTCTGGAGCTCCACAGGAGCAGAACTAGGAAGAACATGGACCCTGACATGTCCAAGCTTCCCCATTACCTAGAGGATATTGAGTTCTTAGGTGATGCAGCCCACCTAGATCATGCCAGAAAAATAAAAGCAGCAATCCAATATGTGGTGCTAGATGAGGCAGAAGTATGGCAGACACTTCTGGAAGCAATGGTTGTCCTGGCACATTGGGTCAATTTTATTGAAGCCATAAAGAAAATGTACCCCAGATGTGAGGGTAAAGCTTAGTACAGTCACGGTGACATACAATATCTAGTTCAAGACCATCAGCACAAAAGTATGCACAACTAGAATGACCTCAGAGAATATATCTGAGCATTCTTAAAAACCACTGCAGTACTAGTCGCCAATGACAAACTTGCGATAACAGAGAGGAATATGCCCTGCCTTATTGGATTTCCCCACACACTCCAACAAAAGATCTGAGAGCGCCTTCTCATTGTCAAACAAGACATCCATCCGGATGACCCATATTCAATGAGCGACGTCACAACAGTTGCTAAGTTTCTCTTATTCAGATCCACCTTCTGATTCTCACTACCATCCATGTTCACCAACACCCCTCAACAACCGGCCTTCAACACTCCCCATCAAACTGCATTTGCACCTGTCCCTCAACAACTAACATCCTATCAACCAACCCACCAGCATGTGCAGCCATCCATGCCAATTCCATCATATAATCCATCCCCTGCCAACAAAGTTGAAGCTAATCAAGCCATCTGTCTGCCAGCTCTGTGCAAGTTCTGCACAGGATATGATCACTTTATGTGGACATGTCCAGTCTGTGTCAAGTATCTGAACTTAGGGAAAGTTATTCAAGGAACCGACAGCAGACTCTACAAGCCCAAAGGTCTTGAGATACCATGAGTACTGGGTGGATGATGTTTTAAAGATATAGTGGACCAATTTTTTGCATTGAGGCAATCTGCCCAATCTTCTTCTTCTACCTCATCTTTGATGACAGTTAACACCTTTTTAAGGGATTCACCCCCTCATATCATGGCCAGTATCTTATCCACGTCATATTCAGAGACATCTGTGGTCATGGACATTGATCCATCTGCATTCATGTTCATGATGGAAGACTCAGACAACAATGATGAACTGATAACCACTAACCCTGACTTCCAGCTGTATATTGTGCAAGCCTGGGCAATGTTCCAGGCAGATAAAGCGACTAAAGACAAAGGCAAGTGAGTTCAGTTCGACAGAGTCCATATGCTGCCTCAGAAAAAAATGGATAGCAGAGTGGCTACCTTATCAGAAGAAATCCTTTTCCCAAAAATGCAGAAGGCACCATTGCCTACACCATCACCATCAACATCAACTTCAACTTCAACTTCAACTTCAACACAAAGAACGAAACCTATATCCATTCCATGGACTAACATGGGTCTGTCTCAACTGTCGACATCTGCCAAGACACCCAGATCAAGCATTCAATGACCATCTCCAACTACTGTCCCCTCACAACTTAACCAGGCACAACCCCTTCCATGCAGTATAAGTATTTGTTTCCTTTAGAAGATGACTCAGTGCCATGATGCGTTCTGGATTAGGTGCTGGACACTAGTGTTCCAGTACCTGTGAAGGATCTATTCACTATCTCACCTGAGTTCCAGAAGCAATTCCATGATCTTATAACAGTGAAATGGGTGACTCACACCTCATCCCACTTCATTCAGGTTAATGAGCTTGCTGGACATGACTCATCCGCTGTCAACTGAGACTATGGTGATCAGGTGCACAAGAATGATGAAGATCTCATTGTTACTCATCACTGCCTGCTGCTAAGATCCATTGAAGCAAAGGTTAGTGGTACTGGACGCACTCTCTGAGGCATTCTGGATTCCGGATCTGAAATCATCACTATGCTGAAATGCATATGGGAGGAGATCAGATTACCAATCTGGTCAGACCACACAATAAAGATGTTGTCAGCAAACACCAGCATTGATACAACAATAGGTGTGCTTGAGAACCTCATGCTAGACTTTGGCATGGGTGAGGTTATGGTACAAGTGCAGATACTTGCATGAGCCAACTTCGATCTCTTGTTGAGATGACCATTTCACTGTCTTATGAGTGCTACCACTGAGGATTTCCTGAATGGTTCACAGACAATTACTCTCTGTGATCCAAACACAGGTAAACAGTTTGCATTGCCGACCTGGTCATGGTCAGAAGGTTGTCCTCATTGTCATAAAAATAAGCAATGCAATGGACATCAGTCCATAGTTGAGATGGGTTTTTAGCTCTCAATGATCCGTCTAATGACTGGGGAGATTTCAATAACCTTTTTAATGATGCTGACTCCAACTCTGATACCGACGACCTTCTGCTCCAATCTGATTCATTGGACATGGATTCTGCAGGTATACCTAATCTAGCAGAATGGGCTTCCGATGATGATTCTGATGAGGAACCTGATGCCATACCTATATAGACAACTCACGATGAACCATCATACACTTCTCTCATTGCCTCCTCTACACATATGCATTTGTGGCTTGACATTTCCCCCATTTATACTTGTTTACCTGTGCCTTCTATCAGACTGCTTCTCCCATCTGATGACTACCCATTTCTCTCTTCCACATAGGTTGAACTCAACACAGATGTTTCTTTGGCTCTCACATCCATTTACCACTATGATACCATTCAGCATGAACTAGTTTACAAGCCAGTTGCTAAGAAGGTCTGATCTGTGGTTGCTTCTGTAGATGAAGAGTACCGGATTATACAGACACTTCTGGATGATCTGATTGCCAGACTTTCACCTTTACCTACACACCCTCCAGACTTCATCCTGGGACAACACTTCACCCAGAAGCAAGCTAATAAACTTGATCTAGATCCTGCAAACTGGCTCTGGCTGGATGAAGTCAAACTTGTCCACTGGATTGTCCGTGATCAGGAAAAGGCCTTCGCTTGGATATCTGCTGAGTGAGGTCACTTAGATGAAACATACTTCCCTCCAATCAAGATTCCTACTGTGCCCCACACCCCATGGGTGCACCAAAACATTCCCATTCCTTCCACAATGTGGACTGACATCATCCAGATTATCAAAGATCGGATTGCCACCAGAGTTTATGAACCATTGACATCTGCTTACCAGTCACACTGGTTCTGCATCTTCAAGCAGGATGGCAAGTCTCTATGTCTCATCCACAACCTTCAACCCCTCAATGCCATAACCATGCAGGACTCGTCCACTCCTCCATTTGTCAAACACTTCACAGAGTTGTTCATATCCACCACTATGGATGCTGTTCAGGATGACCTGGAAATACCTCACACATTGAAGACACTCGTGAAAGATACACAGATCAATAGCATCTGTGAATTCTTGGACATCTGCATCCAACCAACTGACATGTCCGACACGGACTTCAAATCTTTTATCAATGCCACAACATGCTTCTTCCTACTCCACAGATCCTTGTATTGTTGAGAGCTGCATGAATGGCACCAGCCAGTCGAACATCATTACAGACTTATTCAGGAGGCACATGACAGCCTTGGACACAAGGGTGTCTTCTCAGTCCAAACGTGGTTGCTGCTTTGCTTCTGGTGGCTGATGCTGGTTGATGATATCAAATGGTACATCCAGACTTGCCATGAGTGCCAGATCCACCAAACCAAGAAACTCCATATCCTGCCAACTGTTCCAGTGATTGGTGGACTATTTCACAAAGTCCACATCAACATGATGGTAATGCCACATTCTGGTGGCTACCGCTTCATTGTCCAGGCTCAGTGTGTTCTCATGGCATATCTGGAATGGCATATATTGTGATCCAAGAATGCATCCACGATTGCATTGTTCATTTTCAAGGACATCCTTTGTTGTTGGGGCACTGTTGCTGAGCTTGTTACTGATAATGGATCCCCTTATGTACAGGCACTCAATATTCTTGCAAGTTGGTATGGCATCCACCATATCTGAATCTCTCCATACAACTCTTAGGTGAATGGCTTTATTGAGTGGTGTCACTACAATGTTTAGGAGTGCCACTAAAAACAACAAAAATAATAGATAGTTGCACAATAAATTCCCTCTCTTCCATCCATTCCCTCTTTGGTTCACAATCATAAACTACTAAAGAGCCAAAAACAGGAAGACTGTCTTATCTGTTTCTATTTCCACTTCTCTGTGCCTCAATGAACTCACTACTTAGACATTTATTTCACACACATATGAGACACACACATTTATCTGTGATCATTCTCATATCCAATACTAACCCAATAGAACCTAGAATCCACAATTGAATAGATATGAAAAACAAATGAAAAAGAAAAAGCAAGAGGAAGCTTGTCATCTGGTGTCATGTTTTGTTCTGTTTCTTCTTATGGACAGATTGGATGTGGATACATTCAAACAACTACTTTACAGGAGATGGATGAAATGACTATGGTACATGAACAGAGCTACCTACATTCCCAAGGCCGCCTTGATCACAGCCAACTCCACATTCTGGCTTGTTATGTCAGCAGCCATCTCTGCCATATCTACCGTGGCCACCTTGACCCACACTTGGTTCTTGAGGATCTTTGCCTCAAGTTGTTTGACAGCATGCACACCAGTATTGTGGATGGGTCCGGAACTGGGGATTGTGGGTTGGGCCTTCACCTGGGGAGCCTTCTTAGAGGTCTCCTCATCCTTGTCTGAATCATCCAGGATGATGGTCTTGTTGTGTTCATGATGGACATGTGTGGACTGTGCTGAGGAAAGAGTTAGTAGAAAGTATGTTAAAAGTCTATCTGCTTACCGGGTGCCTTCTCCTTCCCTTTCTCCTTCTTGTCCACCATGCTCTCTTCCCCCTCTGTTCATGGTACCCGAGAATGCCCAGCTGATTTCACACACTTGACCTTGAGTCGTATGCAATGGAAGCAGGTTCTGCCTTCAGGACCCTGACAGGTTTCGCCTCAGTTGGTGCACAACTTGCATGCCTGTCTGTGGGTAACAACAGGTGGTCTGCTTGACTGGGTGCTTGTCCTCTTCTGCTTTGTCCTCATCATTGTCAGAAATGATGCGACCACACTGTAACCAAAGACATTAGTAAAGACACCAAATGACCAGTCTCACTTACCTTTGGTTGTGCTGGCACATCCATGTAGGGATGTCCCTTGCTTGATGTCTGTGATCCTTCTCCAGATGTAGTGGATTTGGATAGTGCCAATGGTACCCCATCCATCTTGTTGCCTCCATTGGAAGTCTCATTCGCCAGATCAGACACATCCTCAGATTGTCCTTCTTGCTCTTGTGCCATGGAGTCCCCCTCTTCTTGATGGCCATGGTCCTCCTCGACCCAATTCTCTTTGACTGGCTTCGCTGTGACCCGCTCACAATCAACCCATGCCTCTTTCTCAATCCACTCCTGCTCAATCCATGTGTGTTCTTCACACTGTAGATAACAAGGGGTCGCTGGCAACCTTCCTGGACTATGCCAAGCAGGTCCCTAGCAAAAGATAAAGGTCTAAGGGTGTGATATGTTTGACCTTAAAGGGATTCAATTGTGTGTTGAAGAGCAAGAGGACACAGAAATGAAGTCCGAGTCTCCTAGACAAAGTCCAGAATTTCAGATAATCAAAGTAAGAAGTGTAAGGACACCTAAGGAACACCTGTGCTTTGGTTCATAAAGGGATATAGTGTTGAGCATGTGAGAGGTAAGTGATGTTGAAGAGTCATATGCCGGGAACAGGATGTGAGCAACGCAGAATGGAGTGGCAGGTGTTGTTCATGATAACGGACAAGGTACAGTAATACAGGTGGCAGCAAGATAAACTATGTACTGTACAGTTGTTACATAAGTGGTAGTGTAGTGAACAATTCTACTCTAACAAGTGAGAGTGATGGCAAGTCGTGCAATGGGCACTGGACTTCATATTGGAACAATGTGGATGAAAAAGAGATGATCAACACCAACTGGGCGAAAGATGTATTTGGATATCCAAATACAGATATTTGTAGTTCAGGAGCATACTCTGGACTTAATGGTAACCAAGAACAATGATAAGGAGATAAAACAAACACAAGGATGGGATGTCACATGTGATGACTAAGTCCCGAGACTATAGGAATGAAGTCTGAACATACTAGTCTGAAGTCTGGCATGTTTGGTGTCTAATCTGATGTAACTCTGGTTGGACAGATGAAATACAATACTGGACTTCGTTGATTTGGATCAGACTATGTGTGGGAAGTAAAGAACAAAGATAGGATATAGGACAGACCATGTTCCAGATTGGATGGACAAGTAGAAATGGATCTGGATATCATGGAATAGTGTGGAATGACCAGATATCAACCTAGAGGACTATGGATCTCTACAGCACTCTTGCTCTTCACACACCTTCTCTTCTGTTTGATGGTGGCAATCCGTGATTTCGGCCGTCCACTTGTCAACAAATGGCTGGCACTCAGCCATCTCCTTAGTTACCTGAGACTCCACCAACAGCTCAACGCCATGCTCATGTGCTGCCACTAGGCATCCATGGAGAGTGTTCAATGGATTGATGTTAGTACAGAAGAAATGATGGAGAACCGTGCCATATACCAGACTGACACTCCATGCCTGAATCCACATCTCTTGCTCCTCAGCAAGGTTTTCATGATTGTCTGGGTAGATCTTGGCAACCACAAACGTGTGTTCACTTATGTCCAGAAGCCTCTTCTTGGCCATTGCCTTTGGGCTGTCATCAGCTGCCAGTTGGGTAAGAGCAAGGATATCTGAGAAAGAAGACATGAAGGAAGGGTTGAAAGAAGTAGGGAGACAAGAGTGGATGGGACTTAGCACATTTTTGTGGTGGACATATCCATTGTTCATGCTTTCAAACTCCATTCCACCACATCATGTGACTCTGACTGAGGACAGTCAGTATTAAGTCCTATTCCTCTCTTTTTCCACTTTACAGATAACCATTAGTCATTATCAACACACTCCTCATTGTCATCCATTGTCCCCATGTCCATCTGAGTGTTGTGTTATCCGTGTTTCATCTGTGCTTTATCTGAGTGCATGTACTGACCAGACTGACTTCATTGGTCACAGGTGATTGTTTCGCTTCTCCATTTATTCTTCTCCTTTACCATAGCAATGAATATCACCTTGTAGAATCAGCATTACCATTGTGCATGGTCTCGGACTTGTCAAATTGGTCTCAACTGCTCTAGAGTCACTATCCGGTGTAGAGCAGATGGCCCCTAGTTGATAATCCTTTACATGTACCTGTAAAACTATTTGTAACACTGCCTGCGGGTTCTTGAACACACACTAGAAGTTTTCGTTGATTACAGTCTCCACTTGTCATATATCAGATTAGAGTTTGGACACAGTCTAGAGTATGCCCTGGACTATAAAAAGTCTTGTGTTAGCTACAAAAATCTATCTACTTTTGGATCCTTTCTTGACCCAACTCATAAGAGACTTCATTGGTCGTTGTCAAACATCATCCATACCTCTTTCTTGTATCTGTTACATCCCGAAATACGGATCTTTGTTCCTGTTGTTCATATTCACTCTCATCCATCTGGATAACCTCTGGACAATCTTTATCTTGCCTCAGAAATGTCTATGCTGCCCCTTCTACTGCAAACATCTACCTTAGAACCCCTTGGGACAAGTTATACTCACACCCACACTTTCACCCCTTAGTCTCTCTTCATAGAGGACACCTTGGCCCTGTTTCATATCACCACAGCATAGAGCTGCACCTCCACTGAATGGTCCAGTAAGTGGTCTGGTGAGGGGACTGCTGAGTGGCTCACTAATATGCCTCCCTGTCATATTCACAATAAGTTCAAAATTAGGGCAGCATAGCATAGTCTTGTACATTTATTGCATATTTCATGAATGTTGCTTATCTCATGTATGGAGAATGTTGAGATTCATATGCAAACCTTGTTTTACATACATTTCCAATATGTTTAGATGCATACTGAAAATAGCAAGTCAATTATGAAGGAATACATTTTAGATACATGTTCTAGTTATCTTCTTAAATATTGGTGTGCTCCATACCAACTAAAACATATATTAGATATTATTATCAAACTGATTTTCTGTATGTCTAGCAGTATCAAGAGATAAATATATTAATTATTTTGTCGAATTTGTTCATTTGTATGTGAGGTGTAATATCTGTAAGCATAGATATCATAAGTTCTCAGATAAGTGTCCAATATGTTAAGCAGCATATTGGTTCATGTCCCAGGTGTTACTAGGACATTTACCTGGGTTGTACTGTGCCTTTGGCACAAATGAATCTCAATTTCTGATGTTGGTTGTGTCTTTGCACTATGGGAAGTAAATATGCTGATATTCATTGTTTGTAACACTTGAATATTGGATTCCAATGATATACACACTGAATGGGCCACACATTGTTTTTAGTGATGCACTGATTGCTGAACTCATTGTTTAAAACATCACTGATCATGAAGGTAACACCAATAATCATATTAAAAGACAAGAAAGACACTGAAAATAATGAAATCATTGAAAACAAATCCAGTCCTCTATTCTAAGTTGTTTTTGTCACTTTCTAGCTCCAAGTCTACTCCAGACTCATTGTAGTACACAAATGTAGTCTTGGCTGTACCTATCAAGTGGTCTTAAATGAGTCTCCAATACTTCCATGTCTTCACCCTGCTAATGCATGCTTTGATGTTGTGTAAGTAAGTAACAATGCTGATACCAAAAGAGGAAAAATGGGTGTTTGTTACATTATCAAACCTACATTCTTTCTGAGTTGTCAAAATTAATGACCTTTCTGAGTTCATCAGCAAACCAGCTATAGGCTGTACAGGACTGCACAGATTTGTGTAGTATGACAGACTCTACAGAAAGGTACATAGTATTGTAGATTTACACAGCTTTTTATAAGGGCTATGGACAATCAAGTCAAAGATGGATGGAGCTGCTCTACATTGCTTGACAGAGAAGACAGACTAGCTCACAAGCACTGTACAGCTATTTATGTTAAGAGCGAATAGCTTGGGTAAAGCGGACTAGCCACTTGCTGGATCAACTCAGGACGACTCTGGAGTCCACAGTGAGTAACCATGATAATATTGAGAGTGATAACATGGGT
This sequence comes from Boletus insuetus, assembly GCA_038093095.1. Classification (NCBI taxonomy): domain Eukaryota; kingdom Fungi; phylum Basidiomycota; class Agaricomycetes; order Boletales; family Boletaceae; genus Boletus; species Boletus insuetus. The sequence goes on along the minus strand of JBBPRQ010000290.1, from coordinate 6,032 downwards.
ATACTAACCTGGAGTCCACAGTGAGTAACCAGAGACTGCAGAGTGGAGCTCCAGGGAGTAAGTGCGCTTCAAGGAAAACAAATGTAAACATCAGCCACAATGAACTACTGTATGAGCAAAGATTCTTAAGACTCTGTATGGGCAGAGACACCACAAGAAGCTAAGAAGTAGCTGAAAAGCGGTGGGTAAGTAAAGTGACCATGGAGAAGCACATGGGCATGGTTAAGAGTGAATGGGAAGTCAAATGAGGTGCGAAATCACCAATACCAACATCTACTGCTACTGAGATTGAAAGGACTGGGAAGCCTCTGGAGGAACACGGAACAGTTGGAACTGATGTAAAAATTTGTTACAAAGTAAACCATATAACATATAACATCATGTTGATCCTTCTGAGAGCTTGAATGCGTATATCACTCACTACAAAGGCTACAGGTCCATATGAACATGAATTTGAATACATTGAAACAGTAAGGGAGGGTATATCTGTTGGTATTGGTGATTTCGCACCTCATTTGACTTCCCATTCGATTAACCATGCCCATGTGCTTCTCCATGGTCACTTTACTTACCCACCGCTTTTCAGCTACTTCTTAGCTTCTTGTGGTGTCTCTGCCCATACAGAGCCTTACCTTCGCTTACACTGTAGTCCATTGTGGCTGATGTTTACATTTGTTTTCCTTGAAGTGCACTTACTCCCTGGAGCTCCACTTTGCAGTCTAAGATTGGTTACTCACTGTGGACTCCAGAGTCGTCCTGAGTTGATCTAGCAAGTGGCTAGTCCGCTTTACCCCTTGGCAAGCTATTCACTCCTAACTTATTGGGTTCTTCTTGACCATGCAGTAGTCTAAGGCAAGTTCACAGCATTCAGTCCACATTGCATTTGTGCAACAACAATTAGGACATGGAAAAAAGGTGATGAAACTTGACTTCAAGCTGTGCTCACTGCAGATTGGTGATCAGAAGGTTTTTGCTTACTGAGGATCATTACTGAGAAGGAGAGAATTTAGAAAAGTGATCTTATCTAGATTACACATCATGTGGCAGACCTTACTCAAGATGCCAAAGTACTGCAGTTGCATCTGTTTCCTCTATTGTTCTTTGGTAAGGTAGTGTTTGATGAGCTTTTGGGCTGCCTTTTGGTAAATGGTAGTCCTGGCTTTCCTACATGCAAGATGAATTGAGGGATCTGGGGGCAAAACCACTCAGTGCCTCTGGCTCCAGTGAATCTAATCAATAGATATAGCATCAATTCTCACCAAAAAAAGGAATACATGAGAGCTTGGGCAGAATACAATTCAGGATTCCTAGGTAAGATGATCTGATAAAGCCATTCATAAAGGTCATAACAAACCCTACTGGTAGCCTCCAAGCTCCTCTCATGGTTCATTCCACTTGTCTCCATGCAGCAATTCCCTAATGAGTTACTCATCTCTCATGGGTACCTTAGTTGCTCTCTGGTTGTCTCAGGGTATGGGGGCAGGGTATGTGAAGGGGAAAAAAGTTGATGTATAATATACATTTTCATATACCTCTTTCCCAGCTTGCCCATGAATGTGATCATTTAGCAACTGCTTCGCTCAGTCACCTTGCACTGGATTGAGGATATCAAGCTTAGTATTGCAGGTTGTTGTGTATCATATCACATTGTATGTCTACATGTAGGTATGGGTAGTCATCCAACTCACAGCCATCTGCACAGCATAATTGCACACCTTCTTGGTCACATCTTTGTAATACTTAAGCACATTCCACCACTCCATAGCAGTGCAGTAAGATGTGGCACCAGATTTTTTGCTCCCATCATAGTCATGGATTCTCTGCAAGTGTTTCTGGTACCAGGCTTCATTGTCAATGGACCAATGCCCTACATTCAAGCCACTTGCTTCCCATGATTACGCTTCAGCCACCACGAAACATCCACAGTCTGCTGCCCATGGCAGCAATCCCATTGACCTAGATGAGGTTAGTATGCTGGGGCAGTGAGGGACAGGAAGATGATTCCCAGTAGAAATCTTGTATACACTACAAATGATTTCTTCATCTTCACAATCAATGTCATCATCCCAGTACTGACCATCTTCAATCTTGATGCAGGAACCCAACTCAACAACATCATCAGATGGTCTAGAACTGGCAATGGAGTCAGCCTGATCACCAAGTGATTCCTGCACAAGACGTCCAATGATCCCACCATTCAATAATGCTGCTCTACCATAGTTGTGTTGCAACAAACCATCTCTCCTCTGAGGGTATGTAACATATTCAGAGGGATGTGGTCGGTATCCAAATGGCAGGAACCCTATTCCATAGGATATAGTGTGGACTGGAGCTGGAGTGGTATCACACAAAATGCGAGTGCTCACATGGAGTCCTTTGCATACAAGTTCTGCTACAACATCGGGGAGTTGGGTGTCCATGCCTTGTCTCCACTCCACTCCCCAGTGTTGAACACTAGAGAGTTAACTCCTCACTGTCCATGGTTTACCACAGACAGCCTCTCCTTGTTGCTATCCGTGGTTTACCACAGGCAGTGTTCCAAGTCATGATGATCACAGTACGAGCATCAGCCTCTGTTTGAAACGTAGCTGTATACTTCATATTGGAAGGCATGGGTTTGAGTATGACATCATGAGGACAGCTGATGGGGAGAGCTCTGAGCACTTGTCACAATATCAATTTGCATGCTTGACATATTTCACCAATACTATTGCAACTGTTCTGGCTTCAGCATTCAAACTCAATATAAAGCTTATGTCATTTGCACAGGTTAAGCTTGTTTACTTAATCCAACATTTTGTTGACTGAATCTTATATTGTTTCTATCCTAGTGCAGTTTGATGATTCTTGCTTGGGTGAAGCAAAGTGTCAATGCTGCATTGGGACATGACACACCTAATTGACAGATGCAAAATTCTACAAACTCAAAGTGAACCACTGCTTGAGCCCTCTCATCTTGCAAGTATTGATGGTAATAATATCCTCAAAAGATGGGCATTATGACATTCTCAAAGGTATGCCTTCTGTTGGTTCACAAAGCCATGCTCAGATTACTGGATCAGCTGGCATGATGTTGATTGGTTTAAGTGTGAGGTAATGGCCCAAGCAGAGAGCAAAGTTGTGTCTGTTACCACATTCCTTACTAATCAATCCTTAGCCCAGATCTTGTTCACACAATGTGTTAAGAGCAAATAGCTGTTGGTATTGGTGATTTCGCACCTCATTTGACTTCCCATTGACTGTTAACCATGCCCATGTGCCTCTTTTTGTGAACAAACAGGGCATCATGACAGACAATCAAGGCTTTGCATAAGTGCAGCCTTTGCATGTTGTTTTCATCACTCAGCACCTTGTTGCATCAGCTCACTGACCAGAGTCTCAAGCATGCCACATATATCACCTCTGGTCCTTATGCTCTATAATGGGACAACATCAACATCAAGACTTCAATTTTTGTGAAACAACAAGACAGTGCCCCAGCAAAGGTTGAGTCAGAAACCTTTGCAGTTATCTATCAAATTGATTGTGATCCCAGGGACATGCAACAGGCAGTTGATCTCATATTCAGTGGCGACATTCAACCCTCCTCTGAGCAGTGGGAGTTATTTCACAGCCAACTTTGTGTTCATATCATCAACATATTGCTCAGATTCTACAAATCATTTGAGGGATTTGAGCATTCAGACGATCCAAGGTTCATGCATGTAATCCATTGAAAAATGCCCAACAACCATCACATGAACCAGTTTCCTTTGCAAGCCTTAATGATAGATGAGAGCTCCATTTTAGGGAACATTGCAGTTGTCAATGACATCTATACCAATCAACTCAAGATCTCCCCTAAACAACTGGTAGATCAAGCTTCAATGATCGTTCAACCAATGCATGTGTTTGCAGGGCAAAGACCTTGCAATTAAAAGATGTCAACCCCTTTACTCTGCTTCAATTCCTCCAGCTTGGCTTTGGGCTATTTCACTTATGCATAAATCTCATCTGGGCCCTTTTGTATGTCCACCATGGATTGATACAACAGATCAGAAGTCTTTTATACTTCTTCTCCCTTCTTGATTGTCTCCGACTTAGTGGTGAACATCCAGATTATCACACACTAATATCAACACTCCTCCAAATCTTACATGGCATCATTTTCAATGCTTGGAAGGCCAAATGTTGCTGTCCATCCCTTGCAGATTTTGCATCATCAAAGCCATCAGCAGATGAACTTATCAAGATCATGGATAGGATCATTGACAATTATGCATCCATTACACATCCTAGACCAAGAACAAAGCAAAAGAAATCAGCCAACTCAGTGGGAGTCACCTTAGAGAGGATTGAAGATGACATGGCCTATCACAACATTTGCTTATTCACTCGAGACCTTTTTTATGTTCTTGAGCTCACTGAAGCCATTCCCTCTGAGGATTTTGGAGGTGTTGAAGATATCCTTGGAAGTCTTGCAATGATTTTTCATGGTGCAAATTCAAACAACTACTTGACTGAGATTTTCCATTGGATATACAATATCAATAACATATGGACATCCAAATTTGCATATGTTAAAACAGTTTTCACTTCATATGGACAATTAATTGGGCTGTAATAGTGAAATAATGCAAGATGGCATGCTTGTCAACATGACCAGTCTCAAAGGGCATTTTGGATGCCAGTTGATCTCAATATTGAGCATCTGATCAAGTTCCATAAGGTAGCTGATTCACCATACTAATCATTGAACTGATTCTTACTGTAATCAAATAGTTATTTTAGGCAACTAAGGGAATTCACTTATCATGGGATCGTTTAGGTGACATTTCGTCTTCAGTCAACCTTTTGTAAAATGTCCAGAAGCAAGTACTTCATGCACTCAAGACATTGTATCACAGAGCACTCATAGTGACCCAGACATGTTTTCAGCTATCTGAAAGATTGCTTACAAGGTTGGCAAATTCGAGCTTGATCAATTTTTCTCAAATCAAAGTGAAAATGGTGCTATTAAACCTATTGTGAACACACTAATGGCCAGAGCATAGAAATCAAAGTCCTCCACTCTTGCAACATTCAATCTAAAGGTAAAGGGGATGATGGCTGGTAGGAGTTTGCTGATGAGGACAACGAGATTCCTGATGTGGACTTCAAGCTTACACTTGATCCAGACAATTACTAGTAGTCTTGTCCATACACCATAGCATTGAAACAACAGTAATGTTTATATAGCAGCAGCAAAACTCTCAGATGTCTGTATACTAGCAAATATAACATGGTCCATGTCATTTGTGTGCTTCATCTTTTTTGCTGGTTGGGTTATGTTGATGGATGTGTGTTTTTGCTGAGTGGTTGCCATGGTGGACTCAAATTCAGTGACAATATTGATGATTTCATGGCCATATTCTTGTGCCCAATCCTCTGTCTCCATAAGAAGATTAATGAGATGTTGTAAACAGTTGAGGTTTGAAGGATGTGTTCTGCTGACAAGTTTGAGGTCACTATCACTGATGATCCATGTAATTGAAAAGAAACAGTCATGTTTGTGAGCTTCTGCATGCCAATCAAGAAGAAGATTAAATAGGAATTGTCATTCTGCTTATGCACACATTGGATTTCTCTTTTGTTTTGTTGGTTTCAAGTTTGACTGGAGATTGTCCCCATTAGGGATACTGCCAGCATGAACCTTACTGTGGAAGAATTGACAGAGATTGAACCCATTGTCATGATGACAATCACAACATCAGAGCCCAACACCACAATCTATATTCCTACATTTTCAGACTTTGTGCCATAGTAAGTGGAAATACTTACCACATTGCAATTCATCACCAAGATATTGTTGGTATTGGTGATTTCGCACCTCAATTGACTTCCCATTGACTCTTAACCATGCCCATGTGCTTCTCCATGGTCACTTTACTTACCTACCGCTTTTCAGCTACTTCATAGCTTGTTGTGGTGTCTCTGCCCATACAGCGCCTTACCTTCGCTCACACTGTAGTCCATTGTGGCTGATGTTTACATTTGTTTTCCTTGAAGCGCAC
>JBBPRQ010000289.1:0-38725 GCA_038093095.1 Boletus insuetus | reverse complement strand
TTCAAGCTCTCTGGCAGCTTGGATGCCTTCCCACGTAGACGCGATCTTGACGAGAACACGCTTCCTGCTGATTCCAACGGACTCGTAAAGCGCGATGATCTCCCTTGCCTAGAGAGCGCATGCCATGAGAACAATGGGTGGGTCCAAGCATTTGACGGGATATTTAACCCACCTTTTTCTTCGTCGCTTCCTGATCGAACGAGAGGCGGGCGTCAACCTCTGTGGAAACTCTGCCAGGAATGATGTTTAGAATCTCCTTCCCAAACTCAACTAGCTGTCGGGGTTGAAGAAAGTTCTAAACAAAACATTTCAGACTGGATATGTTTCAAAAACCCACAAGTCGATCCATGGCAAAGCACGCCTGGTCATGAAGCGTTCCGCCTTTGTTTTTTGCATATTTGATGGCAGCATCGATTAGGTGTGCATATTGCGGTTTGTTGGCTGCAGCAAGAAGCAAAGTTGGGTTTGTCGTGGCGTCCTTAAAATGGGGGATAATAATCAGCGTGTGCTGGAACATGTAGTATACAGTATACCTGTGGTTTGTACACGCCAATGGCTATTCAGAAACCACCCCGATGAGCACTGTGAGTAGAATAGGGGCTGTCGGAGCTTACACTCGAAATCGCCAGTGTCCGAGACAACCGTCGTGCCCGTCTGTTTGAGAGAGTCGAGTGAGGTGGTCATAATGAAGCTCGTAGTAGGCTAGAGCGTTTGTTGTTTGTGTGGTCTACAATGCCTGGCCCGGGGTGGTGTCGACGTCATGTGGAGCTGTGGCGCTTCAAGTTGGCGCTTGGGCTGCGACTAATCGATTGGTGCCACTTGGACTTGTTCCGCTCTTTACAACCCTGTCGAATATCCCTAGAACGGCATTGTTTACTATGCAATGGTGTTCTTGAATGTCTGCAAGGATTCTCAGTTGCCAGCCGAGTGGTTGAAAGGACCGTGCAAAAATTTTAACGGCGCTTGCGAAGGCCCCTCCCTGGCATCAAGCTGTGAGTTGATATTTCACCTTCTAGTAGTACTGGTTGGCATTTTTGCTGGAAGGCAACTCAGAGAGACTAGAGGAATATCAATTTTAAAACACTGACGGAGAAGTTGGGGTTAACTTGAAGGTACGTATTCGAGATGGAGAATTACTGTAAGTCAAATGATCCACCAGCTGCCTTTCGATGAGGTAGGTTTAATTTTGCAGGCACAAGTTGGAACGAATCTCGACCAAAGATTGTCTGTACTACTGTGTTGGACAATTTTCTTTTTGTTCCGCTAGTCTTTCGTCGTCGCCATGAGCGCCACCATATCGATTGTTGCGGGTGCTGTAAGGGCGCTACCAGACAGCACAGTGACAAGTCACGGCTGTGACAACTGGCAGCAGCAGCAGCACCAGTTACAACGAACAGTGCAACGAAAGCAGAGGTGAGATGTGTGAACATGATTAAGCAGATGTGCTATTCTGCAAAGGTGAGGATTCCCCTAGTAGAGCGAATTGGTAGGCCCTTTTGTAAGTTTTGGGCTTTTCATCTGACCCAGAGTTGGTCAAATATGATCGCATTATCATAGTTACGTCCAGTTCATGTGTGTCATAGGTTCCCCCACCCGAACAGAATAACAGTTCAAATAAGTACTATCATGACAACGTTTCTTAAAGTCCAAATCAAGAAGCGAATAAAACCCATATGGACGACTCTGACCAAAGTTTTCGTAAGGATCGTGAACAGGCTTATAATATTAAATCATTGTATCCTGCTCCCGGATAGACCACTTTGGTAAGTACAGCAAGTATAGCCAAATAGCATCATAGATTGAGGCCACTGGCGGGACCTCGGAACCTCGGAACCTCCTCCGTCTAGATCTCGTTGCAAACATGATCCCCAATTCACAAGTAGGTTATCGTGCTCCGCCCTTACCGTAAACTACTCCCCGATTTGAACTTTTCTTGTTTGCTCTCCTCCGGTGATAGCTAAGTTGAAGGGTTGAGAATCCAGCCTAGACTTACAGCTAGCTGTAAGCCCGGATCAGTGAGAAGGTAGCTATTAGCCGAATATGTTTGTCGCCCGCTGTAAGCCTGTATGCCCAAGACCACATATGTCCGGAAGTTGCCGCTTCTGTTCCAGCCTATGCGGTGGTCACATCGAAGGCTCAAGCGACCAACGTCAGAAGACTCGGAGTCGGGATGGAACATGTGATGCTTTGTCGGAACTTTCCACTGGAAAACGTTAGTTTCCGGCTTGCTGTGTATGGAGGTTCTACGACATGTGCACAGCCCAGGTATCGCTACTAGGTTTACTTTTAATCCTCTCAAATGGCTTATCGTCGAGCCCCCCTTAAGAGACGCGCATCAGATGTCACTCCACCCTGAGAACATGACTCCGACTCTCCATGATCCCCTTGTTTCTGCCTGGAGGCACGATCAAGAACATGCTTGCGATATCGATTATCCTTCGTTGCCGCCAAAGGTCCTTTGCTATTCCAGCGGTCCTGTCAATCTCGCAGCGCGACAGGACAACCGATCTAGGATTCGACGACAGCTTCTCGAAAGCTGTGAACAATACGTTCTGAATTATCTTCCTACACATCTTGTTCGTATCAGCGACATGATGCTGGTGACCAGGGCCGAGTTGTGGGAGGCAGAGAGACCGAGGGTAGAACAGGAATTGCAGGGATTTGATCCCCAGAGGTTGACCGAGCCCAAGGAGGGGATTGGCTCAGACAACACCTCGCGCAACAACTCGCATTTGCGAACGCACGGTGATCAACTCATCGACATAAACCGAGATGCGGTAAGACATCCCCCTACGGCACTTCAGACAGGCTTCTTATTCTTCCTTCATCTTCAAGTATATCCGCAGCTTATTCAAGTTTGCCATATTCTCGCATCGCTGGGGAGAAGATGAGCCTCAGTTTAGCGACCTGATGGACTTGAAGTGCCTACCAAAAATTCCCACGACTGGATACAAGAAGCTGCTCAAATTTTGTCAAAAGGCCACCGACTATGACTGCAACTATGCTTGGTCGGACACCTGTTGTATCAACAAGGAAAGCAGCGTCGAAATGGACGAGGCTATTCGTTCCATGTACCGGTGGTACAGTATCGCCACTGTGTGCATTGTTCATCTGGCCAAGTCATTGACCGTGGACGATTTTGAATCGGAACCATGGTTTAAGAGAGGGTGGACGCTACAGGAGCTTCTTGCTCCTCAGGTGATACGGTTCTATGGGAAGGATTGGGAACCCATCTGCCGGGAGACAAGTACTGGTGAGAAGGCGGGCGATAAAGCCATCAAGGAAATCTGGAGCGCCATTGAAGCGGTGACGGCCATGCCTTCTCGGAATATTCAATGTCAGTCTACCAGTCGCCTATGGTGAAGCTGATAGGGCGTGGTACAGGCTGATGACTGTCATCGCCAACGAATGTACGGATGCTTCCTTCTTCGCATGGGCTGGGCCGCCTTCTCCGTACTCCCGTTCCTTACCATCTTCCCCGACATCCTATCTGAAACTTGATCCTCGGATTCCCATCAGTCTCTTCAATCGTCGTCACTCACAGTACGAAGTCACCAAGCTCGGCGTGGTGATCAAAATGCTTGTAACGCCAGTGCGATGGAATGTCCTCGAGGATTCTGATGGCCGAGAAATTGGTTATACAATCACACCCCATAACCTGGAAGCCTTCTTGGTCGCCGCTGATGTTCTTCATGGTCATATTGAAAAGTACAGGATTGGCATCATCAATTTTCGTTCAATAGGAGACACTGCCAACGCTGAGGTTGGGGATGAGTGTCACTGTCTCGTACTCGCGAGAGAGCGTTCGGATGACCTGGGCTGGACTATGGTGAACACGGAATGCGTCGTTGTCGTTCGGTGTGTGGAAAGAATATGCCAGGGGCCAGAGACAGTGCTTTTATATCATACTAATGCCTACGATGCTGGTCTACGTAGACGTGCTCACCGGTACAACCCTGTTATACAGGCAACTGATTAGCCAAATTATGCTCTGCAATTTCTAGGCATATATGTTTACGTTGTCCTTACTATCATGGTTTTGTTATCTTTCTCTTGGTCAAGCTTGCGCATTCTCTGGACTAATTCAAGGTACATAGAGCTTACTATTACATGGACTAAGTCACTCGATTGTGCGGTCATGCAACAAGTCCGAAACCAATATCCATTACCAGACGCGTCAAGTGGGTCCAGCAACATTTGAGTTCGAATCGTAAACAGTCGCGAATACTTGTGGAGCCATCGTACAGGTATCTTGTTCATTTCCCACCCTCAAAGCATCATAGCCTACAAATATTCCATTCGAACCAGCAACAGCTTCCATCAAGAACCGCATCCACATGCGCCTCGATGGCTTGAAAGGGGTACTTCACCAGATCTAAGTCCACTTGAAGATGTCATCTTCAGTTGGTCCTGCAGGGGCATCGGACGCAGCAAGGTTGCATTGGTGGAATATGCGGGTTTGGTCGGGCTCAAGGGCACCGACGACGCTATGCATCAGTCCTCGGTTATGAAAAAGGATGAGGTCTTTATCGCGCCAATCGTGTGGATACACGAGCTTTTGTCACGTGGAATGACAGGAGGAACGTCATTACCACTACTTCTAAACATGTGAGCTTGCCTCACTTACATACGGCGCAATCCCTGGTCGCTGCATCTTGTAGAGCAGCGCGCGTACCTCTTCAAGATCCTTGATGTATACACCATCTGGGTATAGGACGCCCTCACGTTCCGCGCCTCTCGGGAGGGGATCGACGATAAGTTCCAGAGCGGCCCAGGAATGGACTTGGAAGTGGAGGTCCCCTGTAACCGGGTTTTTCCAAAGCTACCGGGGTGATGTTTTTCGCAGATCTAACCCTTTCAATTGTGGATCGGCTTACCACTGGATATGTTTTGACCTTCGACTCTTCCCAATCAGGGAGTTCTCCCACTGGGACCTCGAGGCCCACACCCTCGATTCCCAAACCAGTTGGTAGAGCACGGGCCGGTGCCATCCAAACATAAGGGTGTGGCGCGTATCGCACCGAGGCTCTTACCGCCATATTCTTGAGCTCTGACGGCAGAATCTTAAACATGGTCTTGCCTGAAACGAATGCTGTGGGAGCGAGGGGAACTGATAATTCATCTCCGGTTCCATCATCATACCTGACAGTCTGGCGGTCGCCTTTGGGTACCGTAACCCCGTAAAGCGTAGTCACGCGAGATGGTTCGTACTCATACAAAGCTGCATCGATGTGCCAACGACAGAAACGTGTATAGCCCTTGGCTCCGTCCTCCTCGGAGATCCGGGTGTTGTGAAAGGTGGTGTGCGAGGGGTGTTTGAGGACAATGGTAGCAAGACCTTCATGATCAGTCACTGCACCGTTGCCAATGAGTTGAACCTGGGGCACGCGAGGGATAGACTTGATGTAACGAAGAATTGATTTCTTTGTGGATTCAGTCTTGTCCTTGTCGTTGCCATGCCCATAGGTTTCTGATTGCAGATCGAAAGCCTGGAAGCCAAAATACCGTATAGTGAATAGCCCATGAAAGTAGAAAGAGACTACCTTGGTAAGCGCGTATTGTTGTTCGGGCGTGAGAGAAGCATTGCGGAACAAGAGGACACCATGCTGGTGGGGTAGAACGTATTCATTGTCCGCGTAAAACGTGGAGCTGTCACGACAAAATCAAGTTGATTGGACTGCTAACCTTGTAGAGTGCATCGTGGACCTCAGCAAACTGGGTTTGTGTGAGCTCACTGGGGTTGACGCCCTTGACCTCACGACCGAAATCGACGAAATAAGATGGATCCGCGGAAGCAGGAAGTTGTAAGGGGGTCAATTCGATGGTCATTGTTGGACTGAGAAATGACTTGCAGTCACAGAAGGGATCGGATAGATCGATGGATCGCTTTGGATAATAAACGAGACGACTCGACGCTCTCGACAAACCCGAATAAGAGTACCGTAAACGTTTGTCCCTATTATGGCGTGCCTATGATCTACGGTATTCCCCTTGTTTCTTTACTGGCCACGCTTCGCTGCACCGAGGCTGATCAACAAGTCCTGCGCACTGGCGGGAATACACCAACCCACCGGGGACAGATTGCCATCGAAGCCTTTTCGTCCATTCGCTTATATCACTTGGCTCGTGTGATGGTATCCATTCAAGAATGACTCAGAGTGCTAGCTTAGCACGCCAATACTTCTTCTCACCCGCGCAAGTCATTTGCCACGCACGTCACGAGTTTTCATCTGACGCGAAGAAGGTTCCAGCTCACCAATGCTTCAGCGGAATGAAGGAAAATTACTTGCGAATATGAAGATGCAGCTGCATGCATGCATGCATGTACCGTTGACAAGTTTTCGGTTGCGATAACTGGCGGACAACAGCCTTCTCTCGGAATTTTGCGAATTGCGCCTGCCCATTGACAGCGTGCTCATGGCATTTCCCGGTGAGCTCATCAACCAAATAGGCTCTTGATAGACTGTTTGCCTCGAGGTTTGCAGCATATCGGTGTTCTTTATCATCGCATGACGCCCTTGCGCGCAGTCGAATATTGCTCAACTAGGACATTCTAATCGAAGAGTATGAGGAAGAGAACACGCTTCACAATGGCAGGACAGAGCTCGCGTACAGAGTGGTCCATATCTCACCCGAGGCGATGACGTGCGGATCCCAGCAGGCTCAAATATGAAGCTTCTCAAACGTCGACTTCTGACAGTGCGTTCCGGCTCTCGAGACGGCGACTCGTAACCCTGGAGAGAAGAGAAACTTCTTTTCGTGCGGATGCATGCATGGTCGACCCAAAATTAATCATGAACCATACTCAGACAATGCTAAACGGTGCTTTCCCCTGAGTTCAGCAGCCAAACAGACTTTTGGATGACCATTTTCCCCGAGGTTTCAGCTCGACTCAAGCACAATAGTGATCACGACCAAGTTCAACCCTATGGTCTGCCTATGGGAGACAGAGCTGCCGCTGAGTTATGCGTTGTTTACTTTCGTATGTATGGTCTTTACCGTGCATAGGTGGTCAAAATGAATCATGAACCACACTCGGACTGTCGACAGCCTAAATGAAGCTTTCCCGGTGAGTTGAATGGCCAAACAGACTTTTGACAGTTTTTTTTTTCTTTTTCCTTTCGAAGCTTGCAGCGTCGACTTCGAAACAGTGGTCTTCTCGTTGCGCAACGCGCGTACACAAACGGATAAGGACATTCCAAAGTTTATGAGCGGAAGAGCGCTTTTGACAACAGCCGGTTAGGTAGGGCTCGCGCATAGAGTGGCGCAGCGCGAGGCGATGACGTCCGGACCACAACAGGCTCAAAGATTAAGCTTCTCAAACGCTGATGAGTCTTCCGTGCGTTCCGGCGCTGGAAACGACGACTCACACCAACACAAAGCCACGGCCGCATTTCATGTGCGTTCTTCCATAACACGTCCGAGGCTGGTGAGCAACAGCCGATTGGGACAATGAATGGCAACCTTAGCTCGAGCAACGGTATGTATGACGATGGCGTGAGCGTTCACTGAACGGAGATGATATGTGGTCTATGTACCCTCGCCTGGCGGCAATTTGGGCCCGTGTGTGTACAACTTCGAATACGTTCTGGAATTGGCTTCCATCGCGAGGAAATGATCCGGCAGCATTAGATCGTGTCGACGCCATCGCATCATGACCTGTCACATTGAAGTTGGTCGAAACGTGTCTTGGTCACTCCTATATCCATCAGGTAAGTCCCTTCTCTTGGCACTGGACCAGCCAATCAGTACTGAGGAACTTTGCACAAGCGTCTAAACCATTACGTCGCGAGACAGCTTGACAGCTCGACAGAAAAGTATTGTGCTGACACGTCTCTTGAATAGCCGAAATATTCGCAACTGGAGCAGTTGACGTTCACCATCCCAGTAGGTCTTAGTTCGATATGAAAACAACCTCCCCCTCTCCTGTTCAATGAGTCAGGTGTCCCATTTCCTTTCCTAGCTTCACACTTTGGTTACCGTGACTCCTTCGGGGACGAACGCCTCGTGTCCCATCTTTCTCCGACAAGTACGTTTTTCAGGGTAAGGTTCTCGAAATGCTCGGCGTGCATATAAAACGGCCCCATTGCTGGCTTGACTGCAGCCCATCCTTTACTTCCCACAGACATTCAGCACCCTCGTCGACGATGTACTGCCTTACCACTCTTCTCGCTGGCATCCTCACCCTCTTCTCCGGGCTTGGTGTCCTTGCGCAGAATATAACGACGCTCTCTTACGACACCACCTATGACAACGCCGCCCTCTCTCTTAACACAGTAGCGTGTTCCGATGGGGCCAACGGTCTTGAGAGCAAAAGCCCCAGTTACACCACGCTTGGTTCACTTCCCCCCTTTCCAAACGTGGGAGGAGTGTTTACCGTCACGGGTTACAATTCCACGACGTGTGGCGCATGCTATGCCGTCACGTACGGAAGCACTACGATCAACATCTTGGCTGTGGACGTGTCCAAGACTGGTTTCACTGTCTCACAGGAAGCGATGAACAACTTGACGGGTGGTCACGCGGCTGAGTATGGTAGGGTGTACGTGTCGTTCATGGAGGTGCCCGCGTCTACATGCGGGCTGTAGGCTTGGCGCTGAACGGGGTGTATATACCAAACAAGGTCAGTGCATATGACCATGTTGACGTCTTGCGGGGTTTATTGACTGACGCCACCGATGTATTTGTTTCGCAGGGCTGTTATTGTATTCTGACAACTTTTACATCACCAAGGACAATAAATTGTAATGATCGCGGTGTACGCCAGTTGGACTGTGTCGTATTTTTTCTGTTGGGTCACACGGACATTTGAACGTGGACGTTGGATGGTGGTGTTACGTATGATGTTGATGGACTTGATGGTACATATCCTGTAGTTTCCCACGCATATCCTCGCTTCTTTGCTTGTGTATGACTGCAACGGCACTTGATGATGAGAATGGGTTCTGACCCGCCTTGACTGCGCGTTGATAGGAAAGATACCGGGCCATGGGGATAGTCCACACGATCATTCAGGAGTGGTTACTATCGAAGCCCATCCGGCCACAGCGAGTCACTCGTCCACCATCAGGCGCCTGAAATGATGTCATCAAGGTTCACCCAACATGAAAAAGTACCTGTCGTGTACTAGGCGGAACCCATGTGTGCACCGCGGCCGTGGGCTGTCCACGTATTTAACGCGCAGGAAGGTTTCCAGTTCCCGAACTTAGCTTACCGGATCGAAGACTCATCGGTGGAAGTGCGTCGTACTAATGGTTTATACCGACACTGTGTCACGGCTTCGTATTCTTTGCGTGCCCTACTTGTTGAACCCTTTGGTATAGCCGAAACTATACGTGGATGAGGTGAACAACGTTTTCCATTCCGGAGGAGAGGGATTCCGGCTATTGTTGGTCAGATCGAGTCGCTCAAACTGCCCCCGAGGAGAGGAGACTCCGAAATGACAGTAGTGGCTGATAGGATGATTCGTCGGAGGGCAACTCAGGAACGCAATGTTATATCAGGATGGCGCCGCAATCGCAAATGAGAAATGGAAGGATCATATTGATGGCGCAGCGGTGCACTAGTAGTAGTAGTTGGAAAAGCAGGGTCGAGTTGACTGATACATGAAAATTTCCAGTCTTTGTGTCAAGTACACAGCCATTTTGTCGATTTGCTTTGTCTACGGGCAGTGAGACGATAGCCACGGAACTCGACGGACGACACAGCAAAGGAATTCATGATCAACAAGTCGCTGCTGCGGCCACGGGATAAAATGCACAGCAATGCCGAGACCGATGATAATAACCCACCTTCGAGGGGTCATATATCCCCATTTAGAATGTGCCGATGCCGGTGTCTGGGAGGCCGAAGTACAAGAAAACGCCACTGCGAGAGACGTTCATTTCACTGTCAAGCCACTTGCCACTTTCACTTTGCCGTCCCTCGAAACAATGACCCTTTCTACAGTCCAAGAATCCCAACAACGCAAGTATTCGTTGCTTGACTCCGCTGTTCTTTCGTTCTGACCGTCTCTATCTAGCCAACATGGTCCCACCTCCTCACAATTCGCCCCCTGTTGATCTTCGCAGGATGACTTCAAACTCGACTCTCCCCACCCCATCTCACAGAGAACATAGACTTTCACCCCATACCTCGCAGCTTTTGCAGGCAGGAAACGCAAGACTCGGATCTCGTTCACCCTCCTCCATACCTTCATCACCTACATCAGCGTACGACCATGCCACCGTCTTTTTCGCCCTTTTCTGACAATACCGTTTTTTTTCCTCTCTCTAGCCACTCATCCTCGTCTGCCATCTTCGAACGGGACATCGAACCCATTGGTCCTCCGTCGCCTCCGTCTTCCCACCCACCGAACCCACACCGTATCCCTAGATCAAAAGGCACTGAACAGCTGGAGCAAAGTGTCCCCTCTGTCCTCGATTCCGCAGCATCCATCCTTGCATCCTCCTCTCCTATGGAGGAGGATCACATTGCCGTCGTGACACCTGCCAGGGACAGGGACAGGGGTTTCAGAAGCGGTTTTGCGAGTCCGATCGGGAGTCTCAGGAGCAGGAGTCCCAGTCCAACCAGTGGCAAGTCCCCTGCCAGACACCGTTCTAGCTTATTATTGAGCGTTCCTGGGTCCTCGTCACCTTCCGCTCCGATCGCCTTGCCATTACTTTCGTCGAGCCCCACCAAAGAATCCCAGGGTCGTTTGACCATTCAAACGTCCCCCGCCGTCCCGTCTCTTCCTGTTGGGACGGCAACGAGGGTAAAGAAAGCCGGAAAATCAAGCCCTTCTATCAATACTCCCACGTCAGCATACTACTCTACACTATCATCCGCGGAATCGTCCCCTTCGACGACGGTCGAACCCCTTCCCCCACCCACTGCCTCGCCTGTGCAAACAAATCTCCAACCTGCGCAGCAGCCTCAAACCCACCCAACATCGCAAGCCTCACTTGTACTTTCCCCGTCTTCGACTTACACAGGATCTCCGTTCATCTATCCGTTGAATTTGTCCCATCCACCTTCTCCGACGCATGCCGCGTCGAAACGGCTCTCCTTCATGTCCTACTCGGATCTTCTTGCATCCACCCCTGTGTCATTGGTCCCTCTCTCGTCCTTCACTACCTGTGCCTCCTCCTCTGAACCGCCTCCCCACATACCTAGCGTAACAGGTTTTGCACACAGTCAGTCGAGACCCGGGTCGATACATGGCAGGGACAGAGATAGCATCGCATTGTTGGACGATATCGGTGGTGAGTGGGAACGCGAGGGTTTGGGGAAAGGATTAGAAGAAAGGCTGGAAGCCTTGATGATTGTTCCTGGAAGGGTTTGAGGAGCAGGACATTAACCCAGCAAAGCACGATCTTCAACGATTGCTCAACTCGTTGAACGCGGAAGGAATCAAAGCGAAAATCGTTTACCCCATTCTCCTAGGTCATCTATTCACCGGCGTCTGTGACCCGGAACTAAAGCAATATGCACCCAAACGTACTCCAAGTTGAAACCAGATAATCCATCGTCATGGTATTTTATCTTACTCGCTGTGTATTAATGGCTTACCCATGCAAACCTACTCCTTGTCTTGATTTCCTTTTCGTTCTTATCTTGTTATTAGCAAAGTCTTATCCGTCGCCTCAAGCTGGTTTTTTTTCCCGTGCTCGACATCGAGACGTTATGCTCAGACTAATGATAGCCTGATCGCTTGGTTGGCGACCTGCCTATGGGCTGTTTTCAAGTACAAATTGATGGTGTTTCCGACGTTTTTTATGCGATTATGACATGTTATTTGTTCCGTAGGAAGGATGTCTTATTGAATGAAACTGTACATCACTTGTTTGATCATTATGGATCATTGCCGTGGACACTGAGATAGCTTGCGATTGATGCCTGCAGACTCGAGTTTCAGTGCGCTCCGACGCAGTGAACGATCTGAGGGGTTCTAGTTTGTCCGGATAGGTTTGAATCAGTAGGTCTGGTGACTCCGCTGCGCAGTTACCTGCCTCATTTCCCCGTCATCATCATTACATCATGATTGTGGACAATAAGCACCGCCACGACTTTGAATCCCCGACTTTTTCAGGAGTGTCTGCCGGGGTGATTTAATTCCGAGGACTCGAACCCAGTGCGGCGTTTGCCCAAGACAAAGTAGAACGCGAATTGTTGGCAAATCTCTAATTCTCTGAGGTGATCAATGCCTATCTGTCCTTAGATTGAACCGCGTATTTTGCGCCAATGCAATGCTGCTTCGCAAAGGCTAGATTTGTTGTGGAAGCACTGCTCCAGGTACTATCGTTATACCCTCTCTGAGCTCACATTGTCAATCAGTACAGGTTGGTTGAACCTGCGGTCATGACATCAGTGCAGTATTGCACAGCGTAATTCGCATGCACAGTTCGATTGTTGGGGAGTGGGTGTACTCCAAGGTGCTCCGGGTATATCTCTCGTTGAAAACTTCAGCTCACTGTCTCAGTCTAACAACGATGACTAGCAGATCGGGCACTGAAGTAGAACGTCCAAGACCTGGATCGGAGACGTCTCGTAGCTTGACTGGGAATTACGATGATGCCACGGATAGGCAATGACCCCTTGGATCAACGCTGTCGCCGTTTAGTACGCTGATTGTGCGTGTCATGGCATAGCCGCTACTTTACCAACTTACCTATCCCGTCGGACAGCGTACAGATATCCGACCTTTCTGAAACCTGCTGGGAATATGCGGCCTGAAAGAAGCCTCTAGCCCCGTGGACCGGCCACAGAGATCATTCCCGTTGGCTTCTGGAACTGTCTTCCGCATTAGAGCGTGCCAGTACAACTCGCGAACAACCTCTTTCCGAACACTTGAAACTGACTGGGAGTAGGGCGCATCATGCGATAGAACCCTTACAACGGGACACCGTACCCTCGTCTAAGCGAGACAAACTACTCCACGTGATTCGAAGCTTTTTTGGTTTCGAAAATTCTCTCAGCACCGTGCTTTAGCACATTCCGGACCTGTCTTCATACTGGACGCTGCAGAAAACCAGTGCGATGCATCGGTTGTGCTTGCAGACGTTGATCATGATCATCTAATTTACGTCCCACTTTCAGCGATCCAGAGGTCTTCAGAACAGCCTGAAAGACTTCCTTCGTTAACCTCGTGCCATGCACAGAAGGGGAAGTGCGAAATCGGATGTTATCAGCTGGAAATCCTTTTTGGCCTGCTTGTGAAAATGTGTTGTTCAACCGGTCTTGGGCGCTTCGGCTTTCTCAGTACGTCATCTCTTGGCACCGGACTGGTCCTTTTTTCATTTCTTCCTATCCATGCAGCTGGTTTCTGTGATACCCAATAAGTATTCGCAACTTGGCCACAAAGTACGACTTTGTCATCTTGTTGTGTGTTCCTTCCCTTACCACTCTTACGCTGCCATCCAACCTCAGCATGGCACCTAGCGGTTCTCTCCGCCTCCTTCGTCCGTCAGCCACCCTCATGTGGTCTGCTCCGGCTTCCAGACGTGCATAAGGAGTTGGAGCATGTGATCAGAAATTCACCTTCAACATGCATCACCCTCCTGGAACCCTCCATCGGCACGATCGAAGAAGTACAGTCCCTAATGAAGCAGGCGGACTAGGTTCCATTTTGCATGCCATGGGACCTCTATCTGACCGATAAACGCCGCTTGAAGATATCTGACACCATCGCATTGTCACGTCTAACGTGGTAGGCTTGCCTTTCTCTCGGAGTGTGAGACGGCGACGGACGACGAGGGTCTTTCCGACGAGGCCATCCATATCGCAGCGGGGATGTTGTTTGCAAGTTATGGAGTCATCGGTACGATGTGGTCCATCAGCGATAAACTTGCGCCAGAAGTGGCATGAGCCGTATATGGACAACTGTTTCGGGATACCGCAAGGCCGGGTTATCAGAGGGCCATTCGGGCGTTGCATGATGCTGTTGGGTGTCTTCGAGATAGTGGCAAAACGTCGTTCTTCACTTGGCTTCCATTCATGTTGGCCTTTAAACATTCCATCTACGTGTTTTCTACTCTGAGGATATGTTATGCATCCTCATGTTGATTGATTTGCTTGGTCGCGCCTCCACACCAAATTGTATCACGATCGCTGCGATAATTGGCATAGTTTCTCGCGAGCGTCTGAACTCTGTGCATGCATTGTTCTCGATCCATGCATCGACATTACTTGTTCTAGTTCCTGTTTGCATCGTTAGTACTTGTACATGATCTCCTAGCACGCAACGAACATTATGCATCAACAACTTCTACAGATGTGGGGTTCTGGGAAAGCGGAAACAGAAGACGGGCGTCGTCCAATTCATTGAAAACGCTGGTAGATCCAAATCGATACTTTGAATAGCACTTTTGAAGGATTCCAAGACCTGTGTATCACGTGGTTCGTTTTGCAAGAACGTGACGCACAGCCACTGAGCGGGGGAATCTGCTTCTGCATCGCAACTCGCTGCATGCATGCCACTCGGGTACAACTCGAAGAAGACAAGGGGCTGCCTGACGACTACCAGAATGTCCCTTCTGTTCTTACCGAGCGAAAGTCAATACATACGGAATTCTGGCATCACATGGTGACTCGTCGGATGCACACACATTCGATCCGGACGCAATTCCCTACGATGGGTCCATTAGGTTTCTGAATCATTTCTATTTGCAGTCGTTACTGGTTCTGCGCTGTCCTGTTGGACGAGAGAGAGAGTAGCTTGGCCGCGACCACATGCCTGGTCGAGAACCGCCCATATGTGGCGTCCGCGACACTGAACTGTGACGTGGTACTCGGATCACTCAGTCTAACCCTTGTCAGCTCTCTCTGACACAGTCGATATGGATATGTTGTATCATGCGGCGGCCTCGTTGCACATCATCGTCATTTGGAGATGGTCCGACATGCCCATGAGACGCGAGGGAGCGGTACGTCATGTCTGCGCCGTGAGCCCGATCAAAAGTATACTCATCCGTCCAGCTTCAAGGTTGTCACTATCCGGCCCTTCGATCCCCGTGTTTTGCACCCGTTTCCCACCAAGGTTATCTATGTAGCCATCCGATTCAGAATCGGATGTGTGGATTCACCGTTTCGACGTGCATTCTTTTTCGGACAGGATACTTTGTATTCTCCCTGAGAAGACTCTGATTGGCCATCCGAGCATGCCTATCTTGGATCTTAGCTTATTATCGAGTCAAATTGTAGTTTCCCACGTTTGTGTTCGGCCTTCTACTTGGGTGCGTCCGATCGTTCTCTTTGTTGGCTATCCTGACGACCTCATGGTCAGTGATCCCCCTATGCGTTGCACTCTCCATTGCCACCCGGATGTCATCACGAGATTGCATCAAGGGTCCAATCATCGGTCCTCAAAATTAAGGCTGTATACGTTATCAATGAAAGTGGCGGTATATGAACCTTTTTTTTTGCTTGATCCATCGTCATTCTCACTGGCTATTGTCCCTAAGATAACCATTTGAATGGGCTCCACGTGAAGCATACCGCTGTCAGTTCCCTCGTACGCAGTCCCGTGCACAATGCGACCACATCGTAGGACCGAAACGCGTCAGTGCGGTCATCAGAGCTGCCTATATTCCGCAAGCAGAGATTGTCATCTGGCCCTGCCTGCCAGCTGGGCGAATCGGAATCGGTCTTCGTCTCTTGGGAGCGACTGCCGTTCTCCTTTTTCCGCGATGCGTGCGGCGGAAGGAAGGGGTATGGCTATGTTTGACCACGTGAATGCCTGGAAATGTATAAAAGATGGGCACTCGTCACTCCCGAAGTTTCAACCCGCATTTCTGAGCTCCTTCGAGGTCTTTTCACGACTTTGTCTTTGTTCTGCGGGGCCTTGTCCTGTATCCTTTCTTGTCCTACCAAAGATGGTATCTCAAATTACCCTTGGAGCATCACCCGTGATCCGTCTCTGTCTGTGCCTTTGCTTTGTTGCTTCGGCGATGGCGTTTGACATGTCACGCAATACAAATGTACGTCCATGTTCGTCCATGTCGTTGGTCTCCTTGTCAATGCTGACTATCTCTGTTTGCCTTTCTGTCTAGTTGGCCGTGTATGTGTTCCCTTCCAGTATGTCTTGAAGAATTTCGCACTGAATTGCGATTGTCCAGGTATTGGGGCCAGAACTCGTATGGAGCAGTCAATCTCGGCAACAAGGCTGTGTGGCAACAACCTATTGAACATTACTGTGGCGTATGTCTCTCCTTGGTGACGGATAATAACAACACATTCATATGCATTGTGCAGGACAACACCGTTGACACGATTCCCGTTGCATTCCTGACCGAGTTTTATTCAACCGGTAATTTACCCACAATCAATCTTGCCAACGTGCGTCCTTTCATTTTCATTTCCATTCTCCTTGCGACGCCTAACTTACACCCTTTTTATGCTCTCACACATGTATACGTGCCGACGGTAGACATGCAGCACGGTCGACGACCCTCTCTTCCCGGGCACGAATCTTCCTAAGTGCACCTTCCTCGCAGCGGGTATCGAAACGTGTCAAAAGGCTGGCAAAATCATCACGCTCTCGCTCGGAGGTGCGACTGGTGGCGTCGGGTTCGCGAGCGATTCAGAAGGTGCGGCTTATGCGCAAGTGATTTGGGATATCTTCTTGGGCGGAAGCAGCAACACGAGGCCGTTTGGAACGGCTGTTTTGGATGGGTAAGTTTTTTCCCTCGAAGCACCCTTGGTCGTCAGGGAGACTGGTGTAATTGTAAAATGCTCACGTGTGGCGATGATGTCTCTTTTACGTACAGCATTGACATGGATATCGAAGGAGGGTCGCAGACGGGGTATACTGCATTCCTGACAGCACTTCGGAAATTGATGAATGGCGGAAAGAAACGGTGCGTGTATTGTCTGATCATAGACACGTTCTGACAGATTGATAATTTCATAGATACTACATTACCGCAGGCATGCCTTTCGTATGGAGGTAACCGCATGATTTGACTGACGACGATCGTGTTGTTTAGCTCCACAATGCCCTTTCCCGGATGCCTACATTGGAACAACGTTGAACGAGTTTGGATTTGACGCCGTCTATGTGCAGTTTTGTGCGTGTCCCGCATCATCCGTTTGTACGAGATCGGCGTATTGACACGGATTCTCAGACAACAACTATTGTGGCGTCAACAACTTTGGCAACACCAACGTGCGTCGCCACTGTGTTTTTCATATCCGAGGTCGTGCTCACGTGATGTGCTATCTAGGCCTGGGACTTTGGCACGTGGTGAGTACACGCACCCGTCATCCCGCCGTTGGACCGAGTAATGACGGTGGGACACTGGAATGCAGGGACCACTGGGCAAAGACGGTCTCCCCGAACAAGAACGTCAAGGTGTACATTGGTGCACCCGCCTCGTCCACGGCCGCGAGCAGTGGTTATGTCAGCGCCTCGACTCTCGCGAGCATCATTTCACGGACAAAGAGCCAGTATTCATCGTTTGGGGGTGTCATGTTGTGGGATGCATCTCAGGCATATGGTGCGTTTTCTCCTTGTTGCATTGTATGGCGTATGGGCGCGGCTTACGACGATGACGGTGGTGTATAGCGAATGGGAGGTATGACCAGGCTGTCAAGGCTGCGTTGACCGGGTCGAGCGGGGCTCCACCCTCATCACCTTCCCCGTCGTCCACTTCCTCAGCTGGACCAACCACGTTCTCTACCGTCAAGACTATGACCCCCACTGCGACGTCGTCTGGCGCGTCGCCGACGACGACCAAAGGCGCTAGCTGCGCTGGCGTCTCTGCATGGGAGTCCACCTTGATCGTGCGTTGCTTGTGTCCTCTCGTGTCGTTGCGGATCGGCTGATGGGCCCCTGCTCCAGTACCTCGGCGGTGACCAGGTCACGGACAAGTGCGTGCTTTTACATATTGACATGTTGGGATCGTCTGTTGCTGACCCTTTTGCTTTGCCCAAATAGCAATCAACTCTGGACGGCCAAGTGGTGGACCGAAGGTGCCACCCCCGGAGGTAAGCTTGTGTTCCGTCCATTTCTCGGAGTCTCATCCTACACACGCGACACCCAGGATCCGAAGGCGTCTGGACGCTCGTCGGACCATGCTAGGCATGACGTCGCGACACCACTCCTTTCGACACCGCCGGCCCGGAAGAGGGGTCATTTGTATTCGTATTTCGTGTTTTCACTATTTTCGTTCTCTCCGAGGTTTCCTTCTTTTAAGACATGCGGGGCATCGGTATCTTCATGGTGTGCGGAGAAAAGTGGGGAGAAAAACAGAAACAAGGATATACAACTAGAATCAGGACGAAGAAGCCCACAAGTCGCTACTGGTTTGCGTATGGGATCTACCGTGTGCATGTATGTATGCTAGGATGCGATTCTGAATAGCAAGATGGCAGGCCCATGCCGTTTTCCTTGATACTAGAACATAAAAAACCTGAACCTCACGTGAAGGTGCATTAGTGATTGGGTGACGTTGGTCGTGACCGTGATGGCTTCCAGGTCGGAACCAACTGCTAGGGGGTGTTGAATGGCTCCGCGCGGAGATACACCAAGTACTGCTGGCAATCATAGTATAATTGACTTCTTTCCATACCAGCACGGAAACGCCATGTATTTCACGTTCGCTGACCCCCTTGAAAGCCTAGATCTTGAGATCTTGGACCTATGTGAGAGAAACTTGATATGATCCCCGATCTGGCGATGCCAGTGCCGCTTCGGAAAGCGCCTCGACGACCTGGTAAACGAGCTTGCCCTCCTCCTCCCCGGTCGGGCTAAACACGTCCTCGGCTGTCAAGACGAATGCGACGTCGTGGAGAGCGACAGGGACGACGATGCATATTTGGATTCGCGGGCGTCTTTGCGTAGTCCAACGTGATCGTGCGTCAATTGCTTTACTACCGCTAGTACTCGACCAGGACTCGTTCAAGTGGCCTCATAGGATGCTATGTCGGGATCGTCTGACGCTACACACAGCAGCCAACTCTGGGGAGGCATCGCCAAGTGGTCGACCGAAGGCACCATCCCCCGGAGGTAAGTGTCTACCATTTCTTCATCCTGGCCCGTCTAACCCGGATGCACACGACACCCAGGATTCGAACCCAGTACGGGTGCGCGCTCTTCCATGATCTTCTCAATCGTCGTGTTGGAGACTCGCATGAAATCATGTCTATCGTCCCACTGAGAGCATGCTTGAAATTGCCCATTTTGTCATACACCCTCCGGGTTGCATGTTGAAGTGCGTGATCAGGCTCCATCCAAGCATCGAGTCACGCTTGAAGACGTCAAGGTGTACATTAGTGCGCTAGTCTCATCCACGGTCACCAACAATGGCCGCGTCAAGACCTCGACGCACACACACATCCTTTTTTAGATCAAGCAAAGGTTTTGGTTGTTCGAGGGAGTAGACATGATGCTGTGGGATGTGCGTCTCAGGCACATGGTACGCCTCTCTCAGTCTTGTTGATCGGGTGCCTCGTAGACAAGTCACGTACAAGTACGTGTTTGTCCATGCGTAGTCATTTCGATTGGACTGATGCAGTCGGGCCGCCCCCGTAAACAGCAACCAACGCTGGACAACCAAGTTGTGCAAATGTGACACGGGCTGACATTCCTAAAAGCAAACTTGCGCGTTCCGTCCATTTCTCCATTCGGGTTCACGGGCCTTACTCACATGACCTCAGGATCCGGAGGTGCGACACCGGTCACGGACGTGCGTATTCCTGTTCGCGTTTTTGCTATGTCACAGAAAAACATGTACGACTAGGATGAGCACCGATCGTTGCTTAGCGAAACTGGACCAAGGTTCGTTGTATGCACACATGCATGGTATGGTGTGTAATTCGGGTCCAACCGTATATTACTGGTGAATGACTGACAGCGTGTGATGCAGGAGTTGTCTCCATTTCATTCCACCAGTTAACTTGCTGTCGATAGGGTTATTGTGCTCCCTTCCTCTACCTGAATCTTCGTTACCCACCTTGCATGATCATGCTCGTAGTTTAAATCGCCTGCAAATTTCTTGGCACACTGTTTCAAGTAAACCCACTGTCGCGACCACAGCAAGATCTGAGATCAAAGGCAGAAACATCCTTGACAGAAAAAATGTATATCCTAGAAGCTGGAAACATGATGCTTCCATCATCCCATGACCTTGCCTGAACAAAGTCAAGCAGGCTAGTTAGGAGAAGTACACCCGGTTCCAAAGCCTGTGAAATCCTGTTGCAAGTCAGACAATGTCGCCGCCAGTGGTAGGTCTGACTACTTACAATATCGTCACAACAGAGCAACCGGCCCGTGTGACAAATCTCGGTTGGCATAAGACTACAACCTTGTGCGACACCAGCCTGGTTATGGCCACACATGGCTTAACATGGCTTAACAGCGGGTAACACCAAGACTTACAACGGGCGGGACTGAGCAGCATAGTGGTAGACGGTCTGGACAACGAGTGCCAGCAACAGCGGTGGCACTAGTCATAACAAACAGTACAATGAAAGCTGAGTGAGACGCGCGAACATGATTAAGCGGATGTACCGGTCTGTGGAGGTGAGGAGTCCTCACGGCGGACTGTGTAAGCCTTTTTATATGTTTTGAGCTCGTCGCCTGACCCAGAATTGGTTAAATTCCATCGAATATTACGTCCAATCATCCATACTGATCATCAGATCAGGTGGGGGAACCTTGATTGTAGCTCTATGCGACGCTTAGACAGGTACTTGCTTTTTTGGTTGGTTGCCTAAAAGGTAGCTTTTGGGCTCGCTAAAGGCCATGCCAATTGTTGATTAGTACTTACATAGGCAAATTGGGGAATCTCAGCCTTGTGTGTCAGTCAGTAAATACCAAGGTGGTGGCTCAACCGAATAGCGAATTATATTCCGTGACGGCTCGTGAGGTGTGATGTCGGCACTGGCATGCCGCTACACGACTCGGCGTTCAGACTGGTTGACTTGTAGAAAAAAAAGGATCAATAGGAGTGAGCTCCAAGTTCGTGCCTCTGACTTTCTCTCCGTTGACGCACTCTGTGCAGCTTTCCCTGGGAGAGACCAGGCAAGAGAGAAGAGGAGCGAACATGGCGGAAAATTTGAATAGGTAAACAACCAAGCGTTTGACAATGACCAAAAAACAATGCACTAGATCTTACCGCGCGATTCAAGCGAGTGAACACACATGGGTGCATGGGTTAGATATGGACATATGAGGAAAAGAAGAGAGAAAAAGGAGGTTGGTGAGGGGAGACGTCGCATACCACACGGATCATGACCGTAGATTTGAAAGAAGCCAGTGGATGTACATAACCGATTGGCCCGGATCAGCAAATATAGGGGGAACGAAATAAACGTCATTTTCCGAACGTTCAAACAGAACAGTGGAGTAATTCGTCGAGTTGGACATGATTTTCAACATTCTTTGTTGTGTAAAGTCAACGCTGCGGAATCGTTGACAGCGTCTCCACGACCCACGACCCTGTTTGCGTGTCGTTCGCAGGGCAGGGCAGGGCCGACCACCACCTCCCCTGGGACTGAACTGTCAAGACCAAGACCACCATTGCTCCATCATCGTCGAGCGTATTGGCGACAACGACCCAAAGGTTCAACGGCGCTGAGGGACGCTGGCTGCGCCAACCTCTTGTCTCTGCACGCGAGTCCAACACGACCAACTCATCCTACACTTTCCGCGTCGGTAATGCCCACCATGATGTTCTCGTACCCTGGCCTTGGCCACAACCAGCCAGATCTGCCTAGTTGACACTATTATCCATGTGTATCACTGATATCTTCGAGTTATCACAGGAAACACCCAATCTCTATCGCAATTCGACCGAGTGAAGATGAATGGGCACCCCTCAGGCCTGATCGACGGTCAAGACCATCTCCCGGAACAGGATCAAGATTGAAGCTTGAAGGACGTCAAGGTGTACATTAGTACGCTAGCCTCATCCACGGTCACCAACAATGGCCGCGTCAACACCTCGACGCATACATACACATATGCAAGCAAAGGAAAGGTTTTCGTCGTTCGAGGGAGTGGTCATGATGCTGTGGGATGTGCGTCTCAGGCGCATGGTACGCCTCTCTGAGTCCTGTTGCTGACCAACGGCGACGGGCATAGCGAATGGCAAGTAAAACCAGGCTGTCAAGGTTGCGTCGAGTCGAGTGAGGTTCCACCTTCGCCGTCGTCCACAGAGACAACGAGTAGACGCCATCGGGTGCGTCGGAGACGAGTCACGTACAAGTACGTGCTTGTTCACCCGTGGTCATTTCGATTGGACTGATTCAGTCGGGCCGCCCGTAAACAGCAACCAACGCTGGACAACCAAGTAGTGCAAATGTGACACGGGCTGACATTCCTAAAGGCAAACCTGCTCGTCTCGTCCATTTCTCCATTCGGGTTCGCGGGCCCTACTCACATGTACTTAACGCCTCCATGATCAGGAGGCATCTGGACCCTCATAGAGCGCGACACCGCCAGTTACGGATGTGCGTATTCCTATTCGTGTTTTTGCTTGTACATCACAGAAAAACATGTACGGCTAGGATGAGCACCGATCGCTACTGGCTCGCGAACTGGACCAAGGTTCGTTGTATGCACGCATGCATGGTATGCTGTGTAATTCGGGTCCAATCGTGTATTACTAGTGAATGACTGACAGTGTGTAGTTAAGAGGCAGTCTCCAGTTCATTCCACACCCGGGCCGGTTAACTTGCTGTCTCTAGGGTTATTATGCTCCCTTCCTCTGCCTGAATCTTCGTTATCTACCTTGCATGATCACTCACAGTTTAAATCGTCTGCAAATTTCTGGGCACTGTTTCAAGTAAATCTGCCTCGCAACACATGCAACAACCTCATATCTCAGTACTAACTACACGACACTAGGGAACCGGTATGATATCTCCCAGATTGAATACCCTCCTAGAAGACCTTGTAAACGTTGCCAGGGTAGACAGTGCGTAGTTGCGTGGCCCCAGTGTCACGCCTGTAAATGACGCAAGTTTGGGGGTTGGTCCTGGTCCAAGTCTGAGTCTGTCCAGACTCTATATCAAAGTACCGATCCTCTCCGCTGTCGGCGTATATAGTAACACTGACGGAGATGGCTTTGTGAGTGTGGTTCGCGACAATGATATCGCCCATTGTCCTATAGTATTTGCAATCAGCACACAGCACTCTGAGCAATGACACGATGTCATCATACCTGACGAGGTTGGTTCTGCGTTTGGAGTTTCAGAGATATAAGAGGGATATACGATTGAAAACTGGGGACAAAGGTACAACGCGTGAGCATTGGGAACACTCGTTGAAGCAGTGGATGGCAAAGGGGGTGCCAATCAGGGCTGTTGAGACTCACCAAAAGGCGACGCAATTGTTTCCTGGGGTTGTAGGAAGTGAATCTGTGGTCCTTTTATCCCTTCCGTGTAGTACGGAGGTACAAACACAAAACCAAACTGTTTAATTGAAATTTTGCAAGGATCGCTATGATTAGTATACGGATTGAATAGAACGAGCCTAACCCAAAGCAGAGTTATCGAGTTTCGTTGAGACTCCGGTGTTTGCAGACGTACAGACCGGAAATGACTATTCGCCTCACCATCATTGACGTCACCTCTTACTCAAGGTTCAGCAGACGAATTGATCCCCATTATTTCCACTTGATTCACTGAGTGGCCAAGACCTGCTGAGCGACGTTGGAGGGCAGCGTGTGTTGAGTAATTGAACGAAACTCTACGGCGCGCGAGCCTTTACCCATTACAGTTTAACCTCGGAGATAAAGCGACGGAGGAGATTACCTGAAGCGGCTTGGCTCGTATTCACTTCAAGTGCATGCAGCCAATGGCACAGCGTGTGAGCTCTGATTCGTATTGACCACAACATTACCTCTGCCAAATTCTGCTGCAAGGTTGGAATGATTGTGGCCAGTACAGTAGTGACGTCTGGGGGTGCATTGAAGCTCCACGCCTTTGCCTGTGGGGAGGCTGGGGCCCGAAGGGGACTTCTCGGACTGTCCATCCGTTTGCTCGTCCGTCGGCCATCCCTCTCCGACGGACCACCGAGCCACTAAGGGCGTCGATTAGTACAGAGTAGGAACGGGTAAAGGAAGCGGGGGGAAAGTGCGGTTAAATAAGGGAATTACCTGTATCCAAGGATTCCAAACGCTGTTATCGTTTAGAAACTTCGCACCGACAAAAAAAGGGACAATGCCGTTTTGGGTTATGCGGACCAATCACAGGGCACAAAGCAGCCAGAAGGTTGCTCGCCAATGATACGTTACAATACTGTATCTGAGCTGATAGCCCGAGTGGTATTGGGGTGCGAATTGAGTAAACTTGAATGTTGTACGCTCGTACATTGCATCACTGGGCATGGAATCATAGCCTTATGGGTGACTAGGCAAAATGGGGAATCTCGCCATATGCCCTCGCGTGTCGGCCAGTAAATACCAAGGTGGTGGCTCAACCGAACAGCGAGGTATATTCCGTGACGTTGCGTGGCTCGTGAGGTGTAATGTCGGCACTGGCATGCCCCGCTACACGGCTCGGCGCTCAGGCTGGTTGACTTGTATATGGAAAAAAAAAGGATCAATAGGAGCGAGCTGCAAGTTCGTGCCCCTGACTTTCTCTTCATTGACGCACTCTCAGCTTTCCCTGGGAGAGACCAGGCAAGAGAGAAGAGGAGCGAACATGGCGGAAATTTTGAATGAGTAAACAACCAAGCGCTCGACAATGACTAAACAATGCTTTAGATCTTACCGCGCGATTCAAGCGAGTGAACACACATGTGGTGCATGGATTGGATATAAATATATCAGGAAAAGAAGAGAGAAACAGGAGGTTGGCGAGGGGAGACGTCGCATACCACACGGATCATGACTGTAGATTTGAAAGAAGCCAGTGGATGTACATAACCGATTGGCCCGGATCAACAAATATGGGAGGAACGAAATAAGCGTCGTTTTCCGAGCGTTCAAACAGCGTTCCGAACAGTGGAGCAATTCGTCGAGTTGGACATGATTTTCAACATGAGGGTGCCTCTTCCTCTTTGTTGTGTAAACGATTCAACAACTTGAAAGATATATGCTTACCACTGGCAGGACGTCGCAGTCCGTGTCTTCTGTCATTGCACACCATGCTGTGATATGTCGGAATCTAGATGGTGCGGACATACAAATGCCTGATATGGGACCCAATGTAGAATCGGATAGAACAGAACAAAGCACATGCCTACCAAGTATGCAACGTCAGGAATAAGTAAACCATTGTCGCCGTGGGTGTCACCGCGCAGTGGAAGTCTCTCGTAGTGCCAGCCAAGGATCGCAAACGCGCCTATGATGTGTGTCGTGCAGTGTTCAATTTTGTGTCGAAGCGCGCTGACATCAGGTTGGATTATGTTAAATGCAGCTTGAGCGAATACAATGAGTGTTAGCGAGAACTGGCTGGGTAGAGAGTTGGGGTGCTGTGGTCCTCGCCCGAGGGAGCAAATGAGAGCGAGGCTCGAATAACGTGTGGCGACGAGCGAAGCCTAGCTTCAGTTTGGTCGCCGTCACCACTCCGCAACACAACAATTTGAGTGGTTTGTCAAGACTCTAAGAAGCAAACGCACGTTGTCGGGATTACTGCCAATTGTCGCGATGTCCTTATGGATCGACTGACGACAGGGTCCACAGCCTTCGCGCGCCCTTTTCTGGATGCCTAGACCTACATTGCCAGGAACAACGACCAAGGACGAATTTGCTTCAATCGAGGCTGTCTATAAGTTTTGTGCGTATCCTACATCTTTTTTTCGAGTAGGAGATTATTGACAGCTTGAATCTGACCCGGACCCGTGCACTGGGAACCACCATTGTCAAGTCAGGTCTGTGACTCAATCTTGAGTAACAGCAATATCCGTCGTCTCTCGTGCTCACGCGATCTCTCCCTAGGACTAGGACTTTGTCATGGTATAGTACACCCGCCCGACATCACACTATTCCATTCGCCATTGGATCGAGGAACGACGAGTGGACATGGACAACTGGACCAAGACCGTCTCCCTGAACAAGATTGAATACTCAAGCTTGGAGAACGTCAAAGTATATAGATTGCATCGAGCCACGTCCACGACCGCCAAAGAAATGACCACATTAGCGCCTCGACGCTATGCGTGTGGGGGGGGCGGAATCGTTTTTGCAGACCACGGCACTAGTACAGTGTACTTGGGGGACGTCATCGTGATGCTGCGGAAATGCGCGTCTCAGGCGAACGGTATGTGTCTCTCTTGGTTTTGTTGCCGGCTGACGACGACGGGAACAGCGAATGAAAGGTATGACCAGGCGGTCAACGCCGCGGAATCGTCGGCAGCGTCCCTACGACCCACGACCCTCTTTGCGTGTCGTTCGCAAGGCAGGGCCGACCACCACCTCCCCTGGGACTGACCACCACTGCTCTATCATCGTCGAGCGTATCGGCGACGACGACACAAAGGTTCAACGGCGCTGAGGGACGCTGGTTGCGCCAACCTCTCGTCTCTACACGCGAGTCCAACACGACCAACTCATCGTACACTTTCCGCGTCGGTCATGCCCACCACGATGTTCTCGTATCCTGTCCTTGGCCACAACCAGCCAGATCTGCCTGGTTGACACTATTATCCATGTGTATCACTGATATTTTCGAGTTATCACAAGAACCAACTTGAACGCTGGGAATGGAGATGGATGGGTCAAGATACAGATGCCCACATGGCAGCGCACGGGGCTAGGTCACCGGTATCCCCGTGTTCCGTTCATTTCATGTCCTTCAATTCCGCGCTGCGGGTTTCATACCAAATGTACTTACTCGTCACATCCACACACAATACCTTGAGCTGCGTCTGGACCCTCGTCACCGGATCATTCTGCTCGATGGAGAACGCATCGCCGCGACCTGCCACGATGTCACGTCACGACGCCACCGCTACGCCGCCAGATGTGTTCCGTTTTTCGTCGTATGGATTTTGCAATGGTGATATTCTGGTATTCTGGGTCCATATAATTTTCTACTACAGTAATGAATGTATCCAAAAAGAAAGACACATTAGGCCCTTCCTCTTCGCATCCCCGGCTTTCTCCAAGGACACCAACAGACAACACAAAACGGAACAAGGAACAAGGGGGTAGCGAAAAAGAATGCACCGGATCTTACCGGGCAAATATTTTAACACAGGCATACTAAGGTCAACTATCAATGTATCGATATGATTATGTAGAAAAAAAAAAGTGGGGGGGACTTGAAACACAAACAAAGTGGTTAAACACGCTCATAGATAGACTAGACCATTAACACAGACGGTGGAGGGAAAAAAGGTTGGGGACCATGTACATACCGTCAACAGGAAAAAGAGAGAATAAATCAAAGAAAAAACAGGCACCACGCAGGCAATGTTCCCTCCAAAACCCTGCGGTCATCCGAAAGAGATGGGATCATGTTGAAGAGTTACCGCTTCCGCTTACCGCTGATCACAGGCTCCGCATCTGGAATGATCCCCGCCACCATGACACCCCCCTCGGCACTCGCGCTCCGACTGCCGTCGCCTTCGGAACCATCGTCATGTGGCCCGGACGAGTTACCCGGGAGAGGCAGACCAAACCCGGGTCCGCGCGTCACGAACCCGGTGCCAGGTCGATCGTGGTTCTGGCTCTCCCCATCGCGGGCATAGATATCACGATCGTCTGCGTCGACGTCCAACATCTCGGTGTCGAGATCCACGTGCTCGTATAGATCCACGACGGGGTCCATTGGTGGAATCGCGATGTGACCGTCCGTACGGACGGTCGGACGCTGTCGTCGCGACCGATGTTCGTTACCGAGCAGGTCAGTCTCGACCTCTGTTTCAGCACCATCACGAGCGAGGGGAGGTGGACTGGCGAGTCGGCGGGCTGACGGGGCGGGGACGAAGTTTTGGGGAGAGGGAGCTACAGCGCCGACGTCTTCCCATTCAATAATGTCGTCGTCTTCTTGTCCTGGTTCGTGATCTATTTCTACGTCTTCGTCGAGATCTGCGAAACTGCGGCAGAGAGGACATGAAAAGGCCGTGTTATGCTTCTCAAGGAGAGGGCGTATGCATTTGTAGTGGAAAGCGTGCGAACAGGGTGCGATAAAGAGGGCTTGACGGATGGTGACGGAAAAGAGACCTGGGTATCGAGAATAAGAGAGACGAGTGGTGTAAAAAGAAAGGACCGCACATATGCAACAGTCTGGGATGTTGGTCTTGGGTAGTCGTTGTTTGCCTTTGGATAGTTCTTTAGGGGCTGGGTCTGTGGTGACAGCGAGTGCCTTGAGTTGACTGATGGCATGCGTGCTGGCGGAGGGATAAGGAGAAGCGATGATGAAGACGATAAGATACGTACTTGAAGGCATTGGCACCTGCCTGCCACTCTCTGCCGACCTCGATTTTAATCTTCACAGACTTGTAAATGTCCTCTGAGCCGCCTTGGTAGTCGACGCCGAGCTGGAGGACATCGCCATCTCTGAGTTGGAAAGGTCTGGACTCTTGACCGGCGGGGGAAAGACGGAGATGATTGAGAAAAGTGCCGGAAGAGGATTTGGTATCCCTGATAAAGAACTTGCCGGATTCGAGCCAAATTTCAGCATGAGAGCGGGAGACGACTTTTGATTTGAAGGCGAGTTTGTTGGATGAGAGGAGATTGGCGGCGTTGAGACCGATTCCTGATCTGTCTGTGAATCTGCCTATGCGTAGCGGTGGATCGTCGTCTTTGAGATCGCGGGTGACGGGCTCGAAGCGAAGAGTGCGGCGTGAGTCGAGATGTGGGACGAGGCGGATGCGATGTGCGTGGTTTGGGGAAGTGGAGGTAGAGGATAGGCCGCGATGGAGTTGGGGTGGGACCGAGAGAGGCATTGATTCAGCGGTGGGAGAATCTAATGGAGGGGGAGAAGGAGGAGCGGTGGCAGGCTGTACTGTGGGTGGAGAAGAGCCGGGAATGGCGGTGGAATTGGGTTGACCGGTGGAGCGTCTTCGCCTGAGGATATGTGAGATGCCGAGAGAGGCAGAGACGGGGGTTGTCTGAGGGTTTCCGTTTGCGGCGAGCTGCGGGATGATAAGGCCAGCTGGTGCGAAGGACCTGCGACGATGAGCGCGGGCGTTTGGAGGGACGGGACTTGTAGGGGGAGATGGAGGGGAATCTTGTTGGGTTGGCGCTGGTGGAGAAGTACCAGAGAGACCGCGCGACGGTCGCGCACGAAGAAAGGAACCCAAAATGGTCGAACGCAATGCTGATGGAGAAGACTCGGCGTTGGCCACAGATTCCATTCGGTGTCAAACAGCAACGCTGAGATCGAAGGAAAAAAAGAGGAGGAGGGAGGAGGAGGAGGAGGAAGATATGCGAACCCGAACTTGAATAAATTTCTCGGGTTTCAGTCTCAACGGAGGCTGAGCATGTCCCCAAATGAAGGCACAGCTCCGAGTCGCAGCGCCACTTTACCCTGAGCCGACGACGACTACTCTACTGTAAATACTAAGCGATTGACTCATTCATGGCCCTTGCTTCAGTCCTCACGACAGAGTATACGTCTCGAACCAAGTCTCATATCGAATGGTCGAATCGCAGTGCGAGTCTGTCAATGTCAATGACACAGGTTAACCATCACAGCGCCTGCTACAGAGCTCTGTCCTTTGATTGCGATTCTCGGATGCAATGATCCCATCACATCGTCGCTGGCATCCTCGCCCGTTGCACCCGTCTAATCCCTAAGATTCTACCACTGTAATAGTATAGCTCGATCGTGATTGGCTACGGCAGATTCCGGATGCAACCGTTCCCTGTCATGCGACGACTCGCTCTCACCTCCTTCCACCATGCAGACCTTGCTCTCTCTGTCTGCACGCTCAGCTGCATGTCGCGCATCGCTGCGCACATTCGCATCCTCTGCTGCCAGCTCACAGGCAGTGCCTACCGAGAAACCAACCCTGATGAAGGAGTTCAAGATCTACCGCTGGGTAACTACCTCTTTGTCAACTTACACGCTCACATTCACCCGAACGCACACCAGAATCCAGACGAGCCGGAAAAGAAACCCACTCTCCAGTCCTACATCATCGACCTTAACCAAACGGGTCCCATGGCACGTCCCCCCTCACCTTGGCGTTCTCAGCTCTGACATGTCGCTTCCGTACCCGTGTACGTATAGGTCCTTGACGCGCTCATCAAGATCAAGAACGAGGTCGACCCTACACTCACTTTTCGTCGCTCGTGCCGAGAGGGTATATGCGGCTCTTGTGCCATGAACGTGGATGGCCAAAACACCCTCGCCTGTCTCTGCCGCATCGACAGGAATGCGACTAAAGACTCCAAGATCTACCCCCTTCCACACAGTTCGCACCGTCCCCTCTTTCTCTTTCCACGCATAACTCAATCTTTCTCGCCAGTGTATATCGTCAAGGACCTCGTCCCTGACCTCACCCTCTTTTACAAACAATACAAGTCTATCAAACCTTACCTGCAAAACGACAACCCTCCCGAAAAGGGCGAGTTCTTGCAGTCACAAGAGGACCGCAAGAAGCTCGACGGGCTGTACGAGTGTATTCTCTGCGCCTGCTGCTCGACCAGTTGTCCGTCTTATTGGT
The DNA here is from genome assembly GCA_038093095.1 of Boletus insuetus. Taxonomy (NCBI): domain Eukaryota; kingdom Fungi; phylum Basidiomycota; class Agaricomycetes; order Boletales; family Boletaceae; genus Boletus; species Boletus insuetus. Next base: position 8,181 of record JBBPRQ010000289.1, on the reverse strand, counting down.
GGAACCAGGACGAGTATCTCGGCCCTGCAACATTGATGCAGGCATATCGCTGGATTGCAGACTCTAGGGTGGGTATTGTGACGTAATGTCGTGTTGCGTGACTGACGCGATCGATCAACCTACAGGATGCATATGGCGCCCAGAGAAAGGAAGTGCTTCAGAACGAGATGAGCATGTACAGGTGTCATACCATCTTCAACTGTGGGTCGTTATGTGCTGTATCGTGAGGCTTTTCTCATGGATCTTTCCTAGGCTCGCGTACCTGCCCCAAGGGTCTGAATCCCGCAGCAGCTATTGCCAAGATCAAACTTGAACTCGCCGCGGACTAGGAGGTTCCCTTGCGTCTCATGTGTGGATCGGGGTTAAAGCGTGGGTTGGCTGTATCGTTACTCATCTCGTGTTGTCATTTTACCACAATTATCCGTTGGGGACAATGCCGTGTCCTCAAACCCGTCCCGCATGTGCATTGCGCAAAGACGGGACTTTGTGATAGGTATATGAACGGATCCTTCATCCCTCGTCCCGATCTCGATCTCGATGCAATACAACCTTACTCGCAATTCCCTGAATCCATCGTACATGTTGCGTTATGATAAACATAAAAGTCGTTGACCTGTAGCGACGCAATACCGACGAACCTGAACAACCACCCCGCACGAGCTTCAGACTCATCGATCATCCATGAGCTTGAGGTGTCTAACCATGGCCCACAAGTGCCTCGGACCCGATGACTCTCTATTCTTTTCACCCATAGTATTTGCCCCAGTTACATTCAAGTCTCGACGTGATCCAACGTCACCGCACCACCTACTGCAGCGTTCGCTCCCGCCCAATATTTGTCAGATGCCCACCGGTTTTACGCGTCGACTGGCTCCTTTCAAATATCATCGATCCTCTCGGGCACAGCATGACGCGTTCGTGATTACCTTACCTTTATCAAGAGTGATGCGTTGATAATCTAACCCTTGGACTTTCGGTTGTGACAAAATTTTGTCAGTCTCTTTGAAGTCTGACCGGGCACTCTTGCAGATTTCACCGCTGCTATCGCTTGCTCGCACCTCCGATGCTTTCCCTCCGGCCTCAACCCTGACTTGGGACTTCAAACTCATCCGAACCGCGACTCGATGCATCTCATAACATGATCATCTCTCTCCCGATCGATCAATAACATCAGCAGAGTTGATGCACCCGCAGCATCCGAGGCTCTTCGTCCACGAAGTAGGGTTGCCTCGTTCACTCCTTCCACGGTGCCAACCACCCTCTGATCCATTCGTATTGTCAGCGGTTTCAATCGGAGTGAACTGCGAGTGAAAGGCGTACTCGAAGGATGTATTGGTACGCTCAGGGTAGTTGCCTGGAGGATATGCTGACAGACTCGAAGGGACGAGAATCGACATGGCGACATAGACATCGGGAGATGCGTCTTCCCGAAGACGACGATCATGATCTACGTGTTACATCACAGGAGGAACAGAGATCCTCGTAAACACGTTCCAATTCGACCATGCCACATCTTACAATGATAGGCGCGGGAAACCGAATGCTATGAGCGAGCAAACGGGGACGATGCCGATAGAGTGGAAAGATGCTGTCCGGAGGGTGCGTAGCTTTGCGACGATCGATTTGGACGTTCGCCAAACAAAGAGACCATGTCGTGTTTGGATGTGGTAGAACCCGTGAGCATCGTTCCCATTTCGGGGAGCGGCGCCTGCGCACACGGCATACCAACGATTCTCCCGGTACACCGTGCTGCATCGAGTTTGCTGAACCAGGATGGATTCCAAAGGTACTTGTCTCTTTCTGTCTGCGTGAATTGATATACTTAACAGTCGAACAGTTGCAGTGACGGGCCAAATATCTCGCTGGAAAGTTTAGGCAAGGAGGAAGCACGAGTTGCATCGACGAGGCGATCCAGCTTGATCGCGAGGCCCTGGAACTTTGTCCACCCGGCCACCTTGTGCGATTTGTCTCGTGGACTTGCCTTGCAGTTCGCCTTGTTTCTCGTAGCGACGACCTGGACGAGCTGATTATCCTCTTCCGAGACACAGTTAACCTTTACCCAAGGGACACGGTGATCGGAAGTTAATGTTTTTATACAGCCTTGCAAGTTCTCTCTCCATCCGGTACAGACAACTTGGGGCCAGGCCTTGACGAGGCCATCGTCTTCGGCCGAAAAGCCGTTGACCTTTTTCCAGATAGAACACCCTGATCATACATCCCTGTTGAAGAAGCTTGCAGCTGATCTCTCCACGAGGTACGAGCAACTCGGGGTCATTGAGGATCTCAGCGCGGCCATTGTCCTCGATCGAGAAGCCCTTGTCTTAGTTCCAAGAGGAGACTCGGACCCATATCGGTTGACGTCGTTGAACAATCTTACAGCCAATCTCTCTTACCAGTTCAAGCGGCTTGAGGTCATGGAGGACCTGGATGAGGCTGTCATTTTCAGTCGAGAAGCCCTCAACTTCCTTTGTCCAATGGGACACCCTAATCGACGTTCCGCGTTGAATGACCTTGAGTTCATCTCTCCACCCGGTACAACCATCTCGCGATCTTGGAGAACCTCAATGAGATCACTGTCCTCTCTTTGCGTGCCATGGTCTCCCAAATCGAACACGACCATGGCGTTTACTTTGTACGGCGGACACTTTACCATCCAACAGATGGTTGGGTGTGATCTCAAGAGTCCCGAATCCGCGTATCTGTCTGCGTGTCATACTACTGTCGGAGACGAAGAGAGCGCGGACGAGGTGATCCATCTCGCGTCGGCGATGCAGTTTGTTGGGTTTCGATCGGTAATTGGAACGATGTGGGCGGTGGATGATGGTGCGACGACCAAGATCACGTCAACATTTTTGTCTGCGTATGGTGGATGAGTCTGATCGTTTGCCCCTTGCCGTGTTGGCGCTGAACAAGACACCTATGAAAACTGTAGATATGTGTACCGTTTGACCAACGTATTTTGAGCCGTAAGAAAACCCACATACACGGGGAACGCACACAGCAATGATAACTGCACATTTCGACCCTAACTTTCAACACGGAATAAGGAAACTTGTACAATCTCTCCCAGAGAATAAATATAGTTTTAGGTAATCTGGTAATCTGAGGCACCAGGTAGAACAGTCATGATTTTTGTCTCTCTAGCCTCATGCAAGTACACGAAGGCAACTTGCTTAAAACTTCTCTTCCAAACCCGTTCGGATCCGGCGTCAATCTCAAAGAACCAGGTTTCTCCGCCGGATTCACCAGCATTGGTGATACTGACGGAAATGTTTTCCTGTCTCGTGTTCACGATCGTTATCGCTGGCGTCCTAGAGCATTCGCAGTCAGATCCTGGCACTCTTTGCAACCTCACCATGCCGCACCTGACTTCGATCTGGCTTTCCATTTGGCAGTGAGATGAAGATGAACTATGGTTGATGACTGAGGATAAAGACGCGACGCATGAGCACTCGCTGACGCGGGTATAGCAAGAGAAAGATGTCCAAGTCGAGACTCACCAAGGGCGACACGATGGTTTCCTAGGAGGCAAAGCCGTAAAACCCGAGGCCCTTTTATCCCTTCGGTTGGCCACCTCAACTGACTTTTGATGACACGAACGCTGTCAGGGGGCGATGTTTGTTTCATCGTCCTTGCCTACCAAAAAGGCAAGAGGAATGGATCGTCAACCCCCGCAACACGCTGGACATGCCAACATGTGTGGACAGGCCCTATCTGGCCTTGGTTGACACTTATCGGCAGGGCCGAAAGCTGCGGCATTGCTGTGGTGATAGCCAGGAGCGCTAAGTTCGGAACTGGGATAAGGCCATGACGACATTACTGAATAATGGTCTGACCAGAACGAAGAACGTACCTAGCATGCTACATGACCACCAATTAATCTGGGGCACGCGTCCTTGCTGACCTGCAACAGCGGAGCGACGTTGGGACATTCTTTGTGCGCATCTAGGGTGCCGAGAAGAGGTCATTGTTGCTGTGGGTATCGCCGCAGATCGAATGTTATGGTATCGGTCAGGGAACGCGCATGGTGTAAGGCGTGCAGCAGTTACATAAACCGCACATCGAAGTGCGCTTAGCGTTGGGTTGGACGCACATGACAAGCGTTGTAAAGACGATGCAAGTGAATGTCGCGAGGACGTCTCAGTATGGATTGGAACGACACTGCCCACATGACCGCATCCAAGTCACTTGACCGAGATCCTGTTGTCAAGTCCTATGCAGCAAGTGTCAACGGCAGTGCACCGAGTCTTGTGCTCACACCGCGATCTCGAGTCCATAGTGCTGGGACTTTGGCTCGTGGTGAGTACACACTCCCGTGCTAAGACTATCTCCTCGAACAAGATCAGTTTCGTCTAGTTACCTGTGCATTGCTGTCGCCACAATGAGGGGCCTCGTCCCGACCAAACGAGAACCACTGTCCTTGTCTGCTCCTATCAAACCAAATATAAGTACGTTTCAGAATGGCCATCGAAAATTACAAGTGATCTAAGTGTGCCGGGTTGTTCGGGCCCCCGGGCCGGGCGTCGGTATGTAGTATGCTCCGACCCGGTTCGAGCCTGGAACAGAACGCTGGCATCCCACGTACCGTGACCAGCACGTATCATGGCGACGTTTGGCAAAACGACATTCAACGCCGTGTCCTATGCCGCTTCCCGACCGACTTACCCTCGCGCGCTCTTTGACTCCGTCTTCCGCTTTCACGGTGCAGGTGCGGGTGGGGGGCGATGGGATACGGCCGTCGACCTTGGATGTGGGACGGGTGGGTGACCTGTGTGAGGAACGGAGATCTGTTGCACTCACGTCGGATGGCGGCAGGACAAGCGACTGTTGAGCTGACGCCTTTCAAGCAGATCGTGGGCGTCGATCCGAGTGCGGGGATGGTTGATGCTGCGCGTCGTGCGCTCGCGGCATCCGGCTCCGAGGATTCCGCGTCCGAATCTGCCAGCACTACTGCCAGTACTAACAATGAGCGGATCACATTCGTACAGTCTCCCGCAGAGAAATTGACCTTCTTGGCGGATGGGAGCGTGGATGTGATGATTACTGGTACGTCAGTCCGGTCCTCGTTCGCTTCCGTGCGATCCTGATGTCGGAGCTGGGGATATGGTACGATAGCACAAGCTGGCCATTGGTTCGATTGGTCGCGTATGTGGCCAGAGGCAGCTAGGGTCTTGCGCAAAGACGGGACGTTTGCCATCTGGGTGCGTGGTCTAATCCTGATGCTCCTCACATTTCATTCCGACCTAGACGCGACGACGTAGAACTACTCGGAACTCCGACTTCCCAAGTATCCCACCCTAACGCCCCTTCTAACCCACTTTTTCCAAGGCACCGATCCAGAAACGTCCATTGGACCGTATTGGCAGCAGCCGGGACGCTCAATCCTCGAAGAGCATCTTGTGGGCATTCCGGATGCAAGGGACGTCGTTCACAGTGGTGCGTTCAAGGCACTTGAGCGCCTTTATTTCACAGGTACGGCCAGGTTGTCCACACGCCTATTGCGCTGATTTCTCACCCCCTTCGCCCCTGTTCACCAGGAGCATACCATCCGCACCTACCCTCGCCTCAACCCATCCTCATGTACAAGCGCATGACCTGGAATGATCTCTACGCATACTTGCGTACAGCCAGCGCATTGCATACCTTTTTGGAGCAACACCCAGAGGACACGGGGAGTCCCGAGGGTGACCTCGCTATGCGGTTCTGGAGGTCGTTGATGCGCGGAGCGGAGGCGCAGAATGGCGATGGGGTAGCAGTGAGACCAGAGGAGATGGTCGAAGTGGAGTGGCCGTTGGCGATGATTTTGGCCAGGAGGGCGTAAGGACAGGTTCCTTCCCATCCTTATGCTGGAGGGATGAGGCGGCATCCTGATAAGTAGCCAAAAGGCCTCGGTTGAGCCAAGCGGAGGTGCCAGCAGAGTCACCACAAGGCTTGGCATCGCCAGATGAGTCTCCCATGTACATCGCCTTGCTTCCAGTAAAGAGGATGGCATCCGTTAAATCTCGAACACCCACCTAGAATCTTGACCAATCCGTCTATGAGGCAAGAAACTCGCATCTTACAGTCTTCTTCCAGACCGAGGAGCTATCCTAAGTAAACCCACATACATGGCAAACGCACACTAGTACAATGATAACTGCACATTTCGACCTTAACTTGCAACATGAAACAAGGAAACTTGTACGATCTCTCCTAGACACTAAATATAGTTTTAGGCAATCTGGTAATCTGGGCCACCAGGTAGAATGGTCATGACTCGTGTTTCTCCAGTATCATGCAAGAACACGATGGCAACCTGAAAACGACCTCTCTTCCAAACCCCTTCAAATCCGGCGTCAAGATCAAAGAACATGTCCTCTCCGCCGGCTTCACCAGTAGCGGTGATACTGACGGAAATCTTGGCCTGTCTCGTGTTCACTATTGTGACTGGATAAGTACCCGACATCCTAGAGCATTCGTAGTCAGATCCTGGCTCTTTGCAACCTCACCATGCCGCACCTGACTCCGATCTGGATTTCCGTTTGGCAGTGAGATGAAGATGAACTATGGTTGATGACTGAGAATAAAGACGCGACGCATGAGCACTCGCTGACGCGGATATAGCAAGAGAAAGATGTCCAAGTCGAGACTCACCGAGGGCGACACGATGGTTTCCTAGGAGGCAAAGCCGTAAAACCCGAGGCCCTTTTATCCCTTCGGTTGGCCACCTCAACTGACTTTTGATGACACGGACGCTGTCAGGGGGGGATGTTTGTCTCATCGTCCTTGCCTACCAAAACGCACGAGGAAAGAAATTGTCAACCCCCTGCACCATGCTGGACATGTCACCACAGCAGGCCGCAATACCGCCGATAAGTGTCAACCAAGTTACTCACATGTCCAGCTAGTCTGGTGACCAGCCCGAGGCGACGGTTTGCCTCGCGCAATCTCTTTTAGACGGGTTGGTCACCAGACTAATGTCCAGCGTGGTACGGGGGTTGACGACTCGTTCCTCTTGCCTTTTTGGTAGGCAAGGACGATGAAATAACTTTCGCCCCCTGACAGCGTTCGTGTCATTCAAAGTCAGTTGGCATCTTTTACCAGTGGCTGACCAACTTGAAAGGGATAAAAAGGCCACAGCTTTTTATGGTTTCGCCTTGCAGACTTCAGGAAACCATCGTGTCGCCTTGGTGAGTCTCGACTCGGACATCCTCCCCTTGCTATACCCGCGTCAACGAGTGCTCCGAATCCTCATGCATCGCGTCTTTATCCTCAGTCTTCAATCGTATCCCATTTACATCTCACCAACATAAACGCAAAGCCAGCTTGGAGCCAGGTATGACATTGTGGTCGCAAAGAGTGCCAGGTTTTGATTACAAGAGCTATAGTAGGAAGATGTCAGGTCAAGTCAAAATCTTGAACAGTAGGGGTGCCACCATCTCCATCAGCATCACCAGGTATGGCGAAAACAGTGGCCCGAGAGACGACTGGTTTATCGATGTCGTGCCTGGAGAAGAAATGGTTTGGAACAGGACGTACATGCAGGCTGCCTACGTGTACATCTATGACCTCCAAGACACGCTAGTGCTCACTGTCGATCCTAGTAATCCAGACTTAGTCTACACTGTCGTCTAAGGCCATAATCAGCGTCCGGGAGAAATTGTATGGGTTTCCTTATTTCGTGTCGGAAAGTGGAGAAATGTGTTTGCCAGATATGTGGGCTTATTCGCAACTCCTTGGTTGGGAAGGAGACATTGCGCAAGCCTGGCGGTGGGTGTGGCGAATCGGGGCCCAGGAAGTTGACAATGTTAAGCTGTTCTTGGAACGCCCAAAGATTACACAACTTGCTAAGGTCTTGTCCACTTTGCCCGACAGCGGCTTCGGGTAGCTTGTATTTATATTTACATTGTCGGGGCCCCGGAGGCTGTACCCGTGTAATAACCAATCGACCGGTTGATAAGACGATGGGATTGATAGCATTCACATCTGTCAACTCTCTCCCCCCATCCCCATGGATCTCGAGGCCCAGATAGTCATTCAGAGCGAACTCGAACGTCGGCGCCGACTTTTTGTGCTGCTAACAATCATAATTGCCCATGTCACCTACTACTACGAATTACTGTTTCTGTCGAGAAGGGAGAGAATTCCCTACCATACATCAATTCTGACCGGTGAAGGGTGGATGCTGGAACTGCTCAATGG
>JBBPRQ010000288.1:0-38728 GCA_038093095.1 Boletus insuetus | reverse complement strand
TTCTTTCAGGGTTATCACGGCAATATTGTAGGTAACATAATACGAGTGTGCCTTCACCCATAGCATATATATATCCTGTATCTCACTCATAAGCACCTCAGTCGTTTCCACCCATCTTAGGCAGCGGCTGAGGTGAGTTACTTTTACTTACTAGTTTTATCTCTAACTAATGTACTATAGTATCGGGCAATTCCTGCCCTCTCTCAGGTGAATAAAGTCGTTTCTGCCCATCTTAGGCAGTGGCTGAGTATCGGGCAATTCCTGCCCTCTCTCAGATTTTAATATTAAGTATTGGTCTAAGAATATGTGCGAAGAGGGGTCAAGGGAGTCCCTGAAAGACGTCGTCGAATCCATGATCATGGAGTGTGTCGAGAATCACGTCTCAAGACTTGTGGACGGACTGTTCCATGGCAGTGGCATAGACAGGCAGGGTCCCATCAGGGAAGAGCTGGGCATGGAGCATGCAGGAGGTGGCGTAGGTATGGAATATGCCGACCAAGGATCGGAGTACTGGAACATCCCGGTAAGCAGGAATGGAGGGTAGAGCAATGGAGGCGAGGCGTTCTCAAGGACGGCGCAGTAGAGGATTTGGCGAGAGCAGGTTGGCAGTCGGTGGATGCGGACAGGGATGTTGGCCGGGATAATGTGGACATAGGAGGATGTGATAGACAACATATGGTGGAGCTAAGGCTCAACACTTAGAACAACGAGAGTGGTATGTGGTGGTTATGGAGGAAAAGCAAGGGGATCCCTCACCTTATATTCCTTGAGGAGGTCAGTGGCATGTCCTAGGTTGGACTCTGGTTCCCAGGTATTTTTGGAGGACAGGTATCCTTTCCATGAAACAAGGTAGTGGTGGCGTTGAGCGGAGCCCCGATGGGCTAGGATCTGATCAATCTCCAACTTCTCTTCTCCATCTATTATGTCTGGTGGAAGTGGGATGAAGTTTTCCCCATGTTCCACAGTAGTTCTATATGGGGTGAGAAGGGAGGTGTGGAAGGCATTGTGAATTTTCCACGTTTGTGGGAGCCAGAGTTTATATGATACCAGCGATATGACTTGTGTGATCTCGAACGGTCCTTCCCGTTGAGGGGCGAGTTTCTTGGAGGGGTAGTGGAGTCTCATGTTGCGGCCTTCGAGCCACACCTTATCTCCGACTTTCCAAGGTTTAAATTTTGAGGTTATGCATTCCCTCATGTATCTTTGCACCTTCTCATGCGTGGCAGTGGCTTCCAGTTGGGCTTCATCGAGGTCCCCAAGTCATTTCTCGAGGGCGGGAAGGAACATAGTTCTGATCTGTGGGTAGGCACATGGCTCTTACCCCATCATTAGGCTAAAGGGAGTTTTTCCTGTTACGGAATGGACGGAGGAGTTGTGACAGTACTCCACCATTGGAAGGAGGTCCAACCAATGGAAGGCATCACCTTGGCAAAAGATCTGAAGATAAGTCTCAAGTTCCTGGTTGACCCATTCCGTTTCTCCGTTGGTTTGCGGATGATAAGTGGAGGAAAGGAGCAGATCATAGTCAAGAAGCCTGGCCAGTTCTCGAGCGAAGGCCGAGGCAAATTGCAGACCATGGTCTGAGATAATCTTGTCATGGAGTCCAAACCATGGGAAGACTTTTTCGAAAAAGAGTTGCGCGACACCCTCGGCATCTGCGCTCTTATGACATGGAGTGAAAATCACCCCCTTAGTAAGGCCATGGTCGACCACAACCATGACAGAATCATATCCATGCAACAGCAGCAAGTCCATAATGAGGTCGACAGAGAGACATTGGAAAGGTCAGGAGGAGGCGACGGGAAGTGGAGTCAATGGGGGAACGGTGGGATGAGTATTGACTTTGTTGGCCTGGCAGGTTGTGCAGCCCCGTATGAAGCGGTGCACGAACGCAGTGAGGCTAGGCCACCAATAGTCATGTTGGACGAGGTTAACCATTTGGTAATACCCACCATGACCGCCCACAGGCAAATCATGTAAGACGTGGAGGAGGTCGCATCAGTGGTCCTCAGGCACATAAGCCTGGTCCTTGAAGTAAAGAATTCCATTGTCATATCGCCAGTCATGAACAGAGGAGCGGGGAATGCCTGATGCACCCTCGTGAAGCAAACATAGTTGAGTAATGACGAATGAGTCAGAGGTGGATGACTTCTCAATAGAAGTCCGAAGGTCTGTGTCAAGTCACTTAATAAAAAGCTCCCCCGGCAGTAAGGAGACGGCGGCATTGTTGTTAGCTGTTTCCACGTCGTCCTTACGCGAGAGCACGTCTGCAGGGCCCATATTAATCCCTGGAGTGTGCTGGAACAGGAGGTCGTAGTTCTGCAGCGTTAATAGCCATATAGCTTGCTGCCTAGAAAGCTTCCTTGGGTCCTTGAAATAGCACAGATTCTTGTGGTCTGTGAGCACAGTGACGGGCCAGTCGGTTCCAGTGAGGTAGTGCTGCCATTCTTCTAGCGCGCATATAACCGCTAGAAGTTCTCGATCATAGATGTCATAGCTGTGTTCTGCCAGTGAGAACGTCTTAGACACATAGCAGCTCGGATGCAGGTCTCCATTGCCATCCTTCTGCATTAATACGCCTTTGCTGGCTATGAGTGAGGCATCTGTCATTATGTAAAACGGTTGTGAGGTATCCGGCATCCTTAATACCGGTTCGGTGGTGAAGGCCCTTCGGAGGAGGTCGAAGGCCTTCTGTTGCTTGTGCATCCAGGACCACGGCTGCCCTTTCTTCATCAAATCCAAGATCGGTCGCACGATGTCAGAGAAGTTGGGAATAAATTTGCAGTAGAAGTTGCAAAATCTGATGAATGAACAGACTGCACGAACAGACTTTGGGGGTTCCCAGGTTGCGATCGCCGAGAGCTTGGTAGGGTCCATCTTGATGACCCCTTCACGAACGACCATATAGAGGAATTCTACTTCCAGGGCGTCGAACATGCATTTCTCTAGTTTGAGGCTGAGCCAGTTCTCTCTTAACCGCTCCAATACTCGCCTAGTCCTGTTGTGGTGTTCCTTGAGATCCTTGAATCAGCATATCATCCATGTAGATGATCAACCATCCTTCTGCCACCATATCTTTGAAAATAAAGTCCATAAACGACTGGAAAGTCGCCAGACTGTTGCAAAGGCCAAAGAACATTATAAGAGGTTCAAAGAGGCCGAAGGGCATGATGAACACTGCCTTCCAGGCATCTTTAGTCTTGATCCGGACATTGTTATATCCCCAGTGAATATCTATCTTCGTGAAGTAGCAAGAACCTTTGAGCTTATCCATCAAGTCTCCAATGAGTGGGAGAGGGTATGCATTCTTGACAGTATGCTCGTTAAGGTAGCAGTAATCCTGGCATGGTCTCAGGTTACTGTCTTTCTTGGAGACGAAGAAGAATGGAGAGGCCTGGGGAGAGTTTGATGGGTGTATATGTCCAGCCTTTAGATGTTCTTGTATAAATTCTTGGCATGCCTCTCACTCCTTAGGGTTGAGCAGATATGCCTTTGTGACTCATGGGTTGAAGGTGTTGTCTAGATCAATGCCGTGATTGAACGACCGATATGGTGGAAGGGGACCGTTGTCCTTCTTTTGGAAGATGTCCTCAAAATCTCTAAACTCCCACAGGAGTTGAGCCTTGGTTTTCATTGCTTCCTAAGCCAGGGAAGTCGAAATCGTAGTTTTCTTTATGGAGGGCCCGGAATGCTCTTCATCATCATCATCCTCCTCACAATCTAAGAGTTCAGGAACTTCCTCCTCCCAGGTGGTCGGGTCCACCTCAGGAACCTTCAGCGTAACCTCCCCCTTTCGGGCAGTGAGTACCGAGTCAACTGCGCATGTCCACCATTGTGCTCGCCGTTGTTGGAGTTTTGTTACCTGGCACTTCCTATTGAATATGTTTACAGTGGCGGCATGATCCCCTTCGCCACTTGTCAATTCCAGGTCGGTTGGTTCCGCCTCAGGTAATTGCACCTTTTCTGTACTCCAATCGATCTCCGGGTTGTTGTTGTGGAGCCAAGGGAGCCCTAGGATTACATCATCCTTGCCACAGTCAATAACAAGGAATTATCGGAGATGGGTGGTTTCTCCGACTTTCATCAAGATCATTGCCTTTTTTCGTATAAGGCCGTTATGGTTAGGCATACCATCTACATTGCTCGCCCGCAGGGGAATCTTTAATTTGAAGTGGGGATTCCACATGCTGCGACCAAAGCGTAGTTGATGAAGCATCCGGTGGCGCCTGAGTCAATCAGGGCTTTAGTGTTGATGATTTTGAACGCAGTACAATCAGGGGGATAAAGAGTGACTGGAATCGTGATAGATTGCGAAGCTGCCCCTGATACAAATACTGGTGATATGGAATGAGTGGTGTTTCGTATAAAGGTGGAGGACGACGTCAACCCTTCTCCACCTTCTAAAAATCCTGGTGTGGTTCTACATTATCCACGTCCTTGCCTGATCCTACGTTACCCAGGTCGTGACTCGGGTTGCCTAAGCTGTGAGCCTTAAGCCTAGCTGCATGGTCAGTTCTGGTATTGGCAAGCTTCTGCACCAAGAGGGATGTTTTGCCATCGATGGTTGGATGGTCAGTTCTGCCTCTGGCTTGGTCCTTCGTTATCCAAGTCCCTTCCTCATTGCACATGGCCCATCGTGCTACCTTCTTTAATCCTAGTTTGACTGTGTTGATATGGGCCAACTCTTGCCTAGAGGGTTGCAGTCCAAACCCCACATTGTGACCCCCGACATGTTGGTGGTCCCTGGTTATCCCACCTCAGGTTGCTTCTGCCCCCACCATCTGTGACTGGGGTACATCCTTCGGGTACATGCCAGAGTCATCCTCCGGACTTTCCTCCCAGGTAGCCTCAGGGAGGTCTGCTGGCACAAGAGCAGAAAATCTGTTTGACCATACAGACTGGGCTCCGCAGTCCGCCTTGATCCCTACTTTTTGGCACTCTTGGTACGAGGCTGAACCTACCACAGCCATGGCCTGGTAACCTTCCACTTCTGTGTCAGGATCCGTCAAGTCCTCAAACACAGTCTTGAGGATCTTAATAGCCATGCCCTGGTCCTTTCTTGGTGGACTCTCGATGTGGTCTTGGACCTCATTACCCTCCCACCTAGTCGCGTCGTCAAAGCTGTTATTGGTGGATATGGCTCTTGTGCTTTGCGACCGTCATTGTTGGGGTGTGCAATATTTTTGTGATGAGCGGGGATTATGATGGAATTGTGTCTGGTCGGTTCCAGATCAAGAGTGGTTGGCGGACCTACAACCAACCTGGTGGCACACGAAACACTTGTTGCTCTTCATGTACTCCAATCGCTGTGTTGGGGTGAGATGTACGGCATCTACGTCCATAGCATATGGGTCACAAGTGGAGCTTTGAGAGGAGGGAGCTGGGATATATGGGACCTTCCTGCATAGATCATCTATCCTCCTAAGCTGTTGAGAGAACTTCCCCACCTTATCGATCCATTCTTGATAGGTAGTGGGTACTTTCTCGCAAGAGAGTACCATAGCAGCGAGGCACTGGCTTAGTCCATGGAGGAACCATTCCACCAGGGCAGTGGAGTCCTCGATCCCAGTTTTCTCCGCAAGGAGACAGAATCTAGAAGCATAGGTAGGGAAGCCATTGCTAGTGGTTCCAGCTGGGAGCCTTTCCGGGATCTGGCATAATTGAGAGAGGTCGATCCTAGCCTTTGCTGCTACATCATACGGGGTGAGAGTAGACTCAAATGCTTCTGTAATTCATTCGAAGGTTTTGTCTGCTTCTGCGACTCTTGGGTTCGAAAGCTTCATCAGCCATCCTTCCACGAAGGTCTTTCCATGGCCCTTGCTTATTTTGTTGAGAAAGGTAAGGGACTTAGTTGTATCTGTGTAAAGTTGATCATTGATGAGGAAGTAGGCTTTCATGGAGAGAAGCCATCGGTTAGAGTCCTCGGCTTCCCTGGTAAAATCCTTGGGGAGCCCAGCCTTTATTTCTGAAACCATGTCGTTGTCTTCGGGAGCTGGGTCAATGTCAATGTCGGAATCTGTGTCCGGGTCGTGATAGCTAGCAGGGTGGTCCTCGTCTGAAGGAGGGGACAGCAGCAGGGGAGGGAGTGCCGCAGGAGGTGGTAACGGTGTTACCAACAGGATTGGAGTCGGTTGATAGTCTAGCTCAAGATAGTCGGTCACTCTTCCTCATCTCTGGTTTACCTCAGCTAAGTCTTGTTGTCTCTGTCTGTAAGTCACCTTTGTCTCAGGGGAGGAGAAGCGATCGGAAAGGGGTACAAAGAAGACATGTCCGAGAGGAAGCTTGTGGATGTGTGGAAGAGGGGAAGGATTAGCACTAGGAGGTGCTGACAGAGGAAGTGGAGCAGAAGGACCTGGCTCTGGGCTAGAGGAATTGCTGAATAGACCGAATCGGGAAATGTTGGTGGTGGGGCGTGTACTCTACGCAATGGTAGGGACAAGGGGAGAAGCTAGTTCTTTTGTAACGTGCAGCGTAGTTAGTGATGAGCAGAGCATGAAGTTACCTTGATCTTGAACAAGTTCAATGACAGGAGGATGAGGTAATGAGTAGAGGAGCCTGCTAGGCAATGTCTACCACAGTCTATCTCAGAAGACAAACTGAGACTCAAGGTGGGCTTGATGGTCTCTGATATCCAGGTGCTAGCCGCTGGAGCTCTCAGAAAGTATCACTAGAACTATGCTGATATTGCGTAGAACTAGCTTAGGGAAAATACATGATACAGTACAGAGTATATATATGGTAGACCCCTGGTCCATGCGAGTAAAATAGGTGATATAAAAGGAAAGAGGAGGTGGGAGTCCGAAGGATGACCGTACTCCTTATAGTCCATCCCGATAATGCAGAACTGTGGGATGTGGCAGTGTGATCTAAAAGAGGAATGCTGTACAGGCAGGAATTCCATGCGGAAATGGAACAGAAGGAAGAAGCTAAATATAGAGCGGAGGCAGGGTGCCGTGTGAGTACGTAAGAAATGGATATAAAAGGAGAAACTATCTGGAGGATGACTCCAGTATGAATACAACTCCATAGAGTAAGAGATAGAGTCTAAAGAGAAACAAGTAGAGCAGCGTAGCTGCATACACATAGTGAAGATGGAAAAAGTGTACCCCCCTAGTAGACCGTAACACAGAACTCTGTTTATATTTCATATTGTGCTGTGCACTATATCTTAGATCTGACTCACTGCTGTGCATCAAGTCATATGTAGACAGAGATGGAATACCTTCAGGCTTCCACTTCTTTACTTCCTTTTCTATCTCTCACACGGACCAGGGCCTACCGTATAAATAGTCTTGCTTTGCTTGCCTGTATTTTCTTAAGCTAGTTCTATGCAATATCAGCATTGTTTCTAGACCATACCTTCAAGTTCCTAGTGAGTGCCTCATCATACCTAAGATAGGAGAGACCCACCTAGGCTTGCATTCCTCTCAAGCTCAGCATTGTCCTTCAGTGTTACCTCATCACCCTTCAGTCCTTACTCACTATGCTTCTTCGATCCATATCACAGCACACTCTGTCAATACATTGCTGTGTATTACAATGGCAACATTTGAGTCATCAGCAGCAGAGTGTTTCTTCTTTGTCAGCTGCTGATGAGTTGCTAGCATGTACCAAAGCAGATTTGTTTCCTGAATTGAGAGGGTGGAAAGACAAGGTACAAATTATTCAAGAATGGCAGGCTTGAATGGGTCCAGAGGCTTATGCAACTGCAGTTTGTGCAGTTTGTGCATAGTGTGTTTCTCCTACTTATGTGAAGGACATGGAACTGAGTACCATCAACTTATCATTACTAACAAATGATCAATTACCATTTCACGTCCTTCCCAATTGGTATGATTTGGGAATGTATAAAGATGCTATTTTGTGTGCCAAAGGAATGTGGAATATGTTGTACCTAGCACCATTGTCAATTTGTTCAGTGCCACAGCATGTTGATGGGTGTTACTGCTAAGCAACCTAAATTTGCTTTGGCAAACTTTTTGTATTACAGGCATCAGCATTTGTCTAGTGAAGTGAAAAACACATTTTCTTCCATATATCCTTTCAATTTGTTGCTTGTCTCGTGCACAAGATCATCTGTGATCACACATCACTATGTCCAAAAAGGATTTCAAGGGGGGTATGTTCCTGAAACATGTTCTCAGTGTTTCAATCATGGTAACATTGCTATTTTCCCACAACTACCCGGTGACTTGCATCAGGTATTACCACCAGGCAGGGATGACATTTGAGATACAGTGTGTGTAATGTTTACAGGAGGGGCTCATAAACCGGACATAGAGACTTTGAAACGTTTTTGACCTGTTCTTGTTTTGAAACACAAGGTAGAAGTAATGATTAAATTCTTACTGCTACAGAACCAGTGGTATAAGTTAGACGGTATAATGTTTAGCCAATCAAATATTGATGGTTTGTTTGCTGCAGGCAACAAGAGTGATGATGTTGGTGTTTTACAACATATGTGGATTTTTCATATTTCTGATAACAGCTCTATGGCTGAGGTCAATTGGATAGATGTGCAAAATACATTGCTAATGGAAAATGTTGCATATACTGAAGGCGATCACTCTCCTTGAAGCTGTGAGGCTATGAAGACACATGCGCTTGTGCACACTTTTGATTATAAGCAGTTTATTCATATTCATGCCGGAACTGAATTGATTAGTGATGGTGAGCCTGGGATAATGTCTTCAATGTTCTCTCACTTGGATCGGTGGGGGATTGGAGGCTTTCATCATCCATCACGTAATATCAATTAGAAATTCTTGTTGGAAGCTCAAGTGAAATGTTTATTATGCCAATGCGACTCTTCATTCACTCATGATCCAAACTTTGCATTTGTTACAGTTGCCCAAAACACGCTAAATCCTGACATGCAAAAGTAGCTTGGTGGCGCTCAGTGTCGAGATATTCGAATTACACCACGAAAACATGCACACCCTCTGTGCAAGGGTTCATCATATTATTAACTGATTTCTCCAGATTTTTCTAGCTAATGGTTCTTGAGTAAAACCCAAACTGAGCCATACAGCTCAGTTTTCCCATGATAGTTCAGTGTCAGCTTGGTGTCATAAACAGCTCCACAAGGCACTCTAGACTATCCCAAATCATGTAGAAAGGTTCCCCCATACCAACTCTAGCTGATAGGAAGCTATTTGGTATAATTATCCTCCAATAAGATTACACCTCATGACTGCCTCATGGTACCATCTCAAGACTAGTAAATACAAGTATAGTAACTACAGATAAGCACTGCACAGTCTGTGCCCATGTAATAGTAGTATAAATACCATAGCCAAAAGACCAAGACATCTCTAGTCTTGTTCTCTTGAAGTTTTCCCAAAAACTACCATCTCGCTCAACTACCCCTAGTGCTCTCACTCTCAAACACTAGACCCTTTGGTGGGTTTGGTCATTTCAGCATTTGTATGCTAGAATATGATTCAGAAGCATTTGGTTAGTACTTGTAACAATTTCACTGCGCATATCCAATGTCAATGTGATTTAGCTCAACAATTGGCCATACTTGAACCACACATAAGTGCAGTGGCAAATAAGTGGGAGGCCAATCTGAAATCAAAAGCTACTTTTAATGAAGAAAAAGTGCTTCTCTCTGTTTTATGCCATGTGAATCTTGTTTCAAAAAACATTTGGAGTAGTGCTGGATATAAATTGTGTTGTAGAAATGAGATAAAATCAATCATCTAATCATTTGAAACTCCTGCTTTGTTCATTACTTTGAATCCTCATGACATATCTTCTTCAGTAGTATTCAGTTGTGCAGGAATCAATTGAAGTGCCTAGGAAGTAATGTCAGTCTACAAACATTCTGCTTATATAGCAGATCACCCTGATATTGCCACTTGCACATTTGATATGCACATTAAAGTGTTTCTTGATGTGGTGGTTTACTATGGAAGAGGCAACAGTTTGTTCAGCACCTGTAGTGCTTACTATGGAATGGTAGAGGCTCAGGGAAGGAGAACATTACATTGTCATATATTGTTATGGTTGTATGGAAATCCCTCACCTCGGGTTTTATGTGATTGTATAATGGAGGACAATCAATTTAAAGCAAGGATGTTTACATGGTTGGAAGACATTATCCATTGTGAGCTACCAGGAATGTGTAATGCTGTGACTCAAACAGATGAGCTTCTTAGGCCTGCACAACAAGAGGATGAATTGGATCCATGCATGCAAATGCTGCCGCAAGTGGTCAATTCAGATATGCAGAGTTTTCAGTCTGATTTCACCAGTTTCATTGAGAGATTGGCAGTCGAGTGCAACTGGCATGTGCATAATGATACCTGCTTTAAGTATTTGAAGCCTGGGAAAACTCATTGTAATGCTAATTGTCGTATGTGAATCACAGGTGATGTAAGGGAATGAACGGAAATTGATGAAGAAATGCAATCAATTCTGTTGCATCATCTACATCCTTGGATCAACAATTTTAATGATGTTGTCCTTTTTCTCTTACAATCTAACATGGATACTAAATTTATCAGTTCAGGACCTGCAGCAAAAGCGCTAGTGTATTATATAAGTGACAACATCACAAAGACGGAATTGAGGGTTCATCAAGGTATTCACTTGCTTCAAGTAACCATGCAGAGCTACAACCTCAAGTTCGATAATGATCGAGTTGCTTGTCAAGAGTTTGAGGATTGAAACCTTCTGATGAAATGCATGAATGCATTAATGGGTTGTCAAGAAGTTTCACATCAACAAGTGATGAGCTATCTTGTGAGAGGTGGTGATTACTATGCAAGTCATAATTTCCAGAATGTACGGTTCTATGAGTTTATGTCTGCATTAGAGCAATTCGAGCACAACATTTGTGACAAAATTATATCTGTTAATGATTCTGGTAACTTTGATTCTATGGGGTCTGAGCAAGCTGAAAACATAACATTACATACTTCACTGGGTGAAATATCTTTCATAAGCAATTTGTTGGATTATCATTTTCATTTGTTAGAAACATTGTTTGATGAAATGAATGTATGGGAATATATGAAGACATCTTATAAAGTCTTGATGAAGCGATCTGGACCATCTGGTTTACAGGGAATGGTGATTGATGAAGACATGCAGCAGTCTGATTCTGAAACAGGGTGGAAGTCATTCCAATGCTGGGCTACGTTTCTCTAGCGAAACACATCCTGAATTTCACACTCATACAATTAAAAAATGTAGGGGGTGATTTGTACCTGTTCTTTTGCTGAATAGCTTTCCCCAACAGGAGGTTGATCCTGATGCATTCTGTTGTCTGATGCTTTTGTTGTTCAAGCCTTGGAGATCATTTTCTGACTTATGTGCATTAACAGAAACTTGAACAGATGCTTTCAAACAAGTGTCGTTCTTGAATTGAATTATGAACATCATGAAAAACATACATGTTGATTCCAAATGCCATGACGTGAAAATCAGTCATTTCGACTTGTTGCAAAGTGGTGTAGTGCCCCAAGACAATGATATCCCAGTCCAGCTATTGTTCTTGGAAGAAGTATTGAAATGGGAAGAATGGAATACAACCAAAATATCGATAGCACCAGCACAAACACTGTGGGAAACTCACAGAGACTAGTTCCAGAGAGGGATAGACTTGAGTGTAGGGAGAAGGCTTGAGTGGAGTGGAGACTCAATACAGAAGATGGGAGAAGAGAACAGAGATGTTTGGTTATTATGGTACAGGCTGTAAGGCCTGAGTATATACATGTAAGATATGTTTGCACTTGTGGACTCCTATACTATGTATGGTAAATATAAAGTCATATCATAGAACATTATGGAACAACAGAGAATAATGTGTCAGCTAATCTGACACATGCCAAGACATGATGACTGATACATCGGCTGGTCTTACTAATGGTTAGTAATCATCAACATGTCATATCATAGATAAGAGTCTAGACCATTGATAAGAAGCTTAAGTAAAAGGCTAAACCTTAATCTATGATTTTCAACAAGGAGACAAAGCAATATAGATGTTGTTAGATGAAATAGAGGATTCGATTGACGCTGACATAACAGGTGTACATGACAATGCTGAAAACGACACAGAGCAACAGGAACCATCAATAAGTATGTTAACTGAGGATGAACAACATGTTCAC
This sequence comes from Boletus insuetus, assembly GCA_038093095.1. Taxonomy (NCBI): domain Eukaryota; kingdom Fungi; phylum Basidiomycota; class Agaricomycetes; order Boletales; family Boletaceae; genus Boletus; species Boletus insuetus. The sequence continues at coordinate 26,606 of JBBPRQ010000288.1, read as the reverse complement.
AGACTCACTACAACAATTGTCAAGGATTGTATTCATCCCGAGTTTGATCCTAACAAAGGTTGTTCTGTTGAGATTGAGTTGAATATGGACAATGGATCGAAAGAGCAAGCCAAAGAGATGAGAATTGAAAAGCTTCTTAAGCGTCCCCATTTTAATAGTGATGATAAAGACGATACAGCTTCAAGCTGCAAGCAACATAAGGTTGATTCACACACTGCCAGTGTCTGTATTGTGAATGTACTGGATAGCCTCAAATTCACAAATGTTGAGTTTAAACAACTAAGCTTAGAACAGTGGTGGTCCATCATTGACAATATTCATGGGAAGTATAATTTATGGATGAATAAAGAGCAATCTGGGGCTTTTCATATTGCTGCTGATCACTTTGTCACCAATAATATGGACCAAATGTTAATGTTCATCACAGGAATGGGTGGCACAGGGAAGAGCCATGTTATTAAAGCTATTGTTGAATTATTCAAGCGGTGTGGCTCATGTGATGAACTGTTGCTTAGTGCCCCTACTAGGTGTGCTGCGATATTAATAGATGGTTATACTATTCATGCATTGACGTTTTTACCTGGTAAGCAGACACCTGGCAATCAAATTAAAATGGAAAATATCTGGGCAAATGTTAGATATTTGATTCTGGATGAAACCTCAATGCTTTCCACTGAGCTGCTGAGTCAAATCTTGAAGTAGATTTCAAATGCTAAATGTAGAGACCCCTTGAGTCATGATAAGCCTTTTTGATGGAGTGAATGTATTTTTTGTAGGGGATATGGATCAACTTTGTCCAGTATTTAGTTCAGCACTGTTTGCATACAACTTAGTAAATCAACCTACTGTATATTCCCAAGAAATGCTAAAGGGACAAGTGGGACTGTTTGGGGCATCGATTTGGAGGCAACTTACACATATTGTAGAGTTGAAAGATAACATTAGAGCAATAGAGGATCTGGAATATGTTTAACTATTGGCATGAATGTAAATTGGTGAAGGTGTGGCTCAAACGGTAGTTGGCATAAGTGATTATGAGTTATTGAAATCAAGAGTAATGGATCGTCTGTATGTTGATAACTCTGAAGAATACAAACATTTGTGCAATGCACCAGTTGTGTTTGGAGAAAGACACCTCAGAGATCAATTTAATGAAGTTTACACCCAACAGTTTAGCCAGGATACTTCACAAGATTGCCATGCATATCTGAGCATTGATAAGGTCAAAGGAGAGAAGTTGACAGGTGCAGATCAAATGCGGATAAATAAGTTACACTACAAAGAATCTAAAGAACTTCTCAGATGGCTTCCATTAATACCTGGTATGCCTCTGATCATTATGAAGAACCTATCAATGCGACACAAAGTTGTAAATGGGTCACAGGGTATTTTGAGAGACGTCATATATTGGACTACACCTGAAGGTAGGGAAGCGGTCTGTGCATATGTTGAGGTTTGCTCATCAATATTAGAGGTGAGAAGATTGAAACTGTCTGTGATACCGATTTTTCCACAAACAAGTCAGTTCTCGTTCAAAATGGTTATGAAAAGGAAATTCAAAATCAGTCATACTTAATTGCCACTGGTCCCAGGATGGGCTTTTACTGACTATAAGGTTCAAGGATATTCTTTAGATTCAGTAATCATAGATCTTACCAGTGCACATGGACTACAGAATGTATATGTGATGCTGTTGAGAGCAAAAAGCTTGCAACAATTGGATGTACTACAATGGTTCCCTCATCATTGAGTATTTGCTCAAATTCAAGAAGACCTACAAACTGAAACAACCCTTGGTCCCACTATGAACTCTAAGAGGGACTTTGTGATGTTGTGAGCCTAACCAATAGTAGGATTTGATATCCTAAGAAATCAGAGGATGTATAGCAACAATAGGAGGAATGAACAGGGGATTCAACAGGTGAATAACAGGTGAATAAGACTGGAGTTTACACTACTAGAAGTAAGACAATATATACTAAGAGAGTCCATGCACAGACCAAGCTATGCTAGAGGCTATACTATCTGTAAGTAGTTAAGAGTATATCTACTGGGTACCATGAGATAAAGGCTGTTTAAGGGAATACTACTATTGGATAATGAGGAAAAGTGAGTCAAGAGAAAAAGCATGAGGTGACCATGAGGATGCAATGTGTATACCATGAGGTGCATAGCCAAGATAAGATCATGTGATGTATCATGTGATATCATGTGACTGCTGGTCATATAATAGGAAAAGGTATGACTGGATGGTTTCTGTAGTGATCTAGTGAAGGAAAAGAAAGCAAAAAGGTAATGGTTTTCAAGGTAGTATAAGCATTGTGAGGGTGAGCGTTACACAAACCAAGCTTCGCAGGCTTCATGATCTTGATCAAGCCACACAGGCTTGGTTTGATCAACATTTTCCCACCCTTCCGAATGCAGATCCACAACTTCAATAAAGGGGTTCATTCTCTAAGGGTTTATCATCGATGTTATCACACTCATGTCCATTTTTACTATGTTCTCCAACAGTCTCTCTGTTTCTGCTTGGCCCAATAATCTGCAAAAGTCTATTCATCTCTATTCTGAAGATGATACACTTCACACTGGCAGTGAATGCAACTTTCCTTCAGATCTCAAAGGAATGGCTGACTTCGCTGACATAATCAAAGACCCTGCCATCAAAAATCTGTTCAGAAATAAATGTTCCATATACAAGACCATTGACAATGTTTCATGTTCTGATATTTGCACTGCTTTGTGCTGTTTACATGGATTCCTTAAAGACTTTCAACTCTCAATGTTTGAAAACTGGGATGGGTAAGTATGCAGACCTCACATTTGATTTTTTGATGCATTCATTCACCACACAACAGATCTGCTTCCACTGCCCATAGTGCAGTTCAACACATTGTAATCAGTGGTGGAAATTGCTGTTCTGCTTGGGAAAAACAATTGCAAGGACTCAATCTTGCCCAAGAGTTCTTTACTTGAACACTTAAAATGCCCCTATCTGGGAAGCCATTTGATGGTATACTAAGGCTAAAAAGAAATGTCTTTGAGAAGGTTTGTTTGAAGTGAGTTTTCTTGATCAAATGCTGATCAAATTCCTGCAGTTTTTAATAGATGCTGAACAACAATGTTCTAAAGTTGCTAATCCACTGGATTGGTTAAGCAGTGTTTATAAACAATGGACCATGTGTACTCCCATATCAATTGCACATCTTGAGGACAATGCCGAAATCGCTCCCATTCATGAGGTTTCTCTTACACCTAGGGATTTTGTAGAAGTTGACTTGGAATTTGATTTGGTGATTGATCAGAAATTGTCTCATGGAAAAGAGTTGAGGATTTCCTTGGCTTTCAATCACATTATTTGTCTTTCTCAAGCGAAGAAAAACTCAGCTTCAGCAGAGGTATGGATCAAATTTGTATTAGTTGCTCTCAATCTTATGTTCAACTCAGCTTGAAACAAAGAAACTTTGCCTTTCTGAAAGTGCTGCAAATACATCTCCACATAGTGTTAAATGTCATTATCAAACAATCCATTTTGACTCTCAGCACGCTGATGAAACTGTGGTGGAGAGTTCACAAGCTATATAAATAGCTTGACCATTAGAAGTCAACATCAATTTCATTAGCCAACAGACTCAACACAGAACAATAGAGTTTTAGGAGGTGAACAAAACGATAATTATGGAAAATGGATTGGTAGCAGAGTTGGAGAACATTGTTGCCAACTAAGTAACAGAACGTTGAATAGTTTTTCGAATGGAATACATGATTTGCAATTTCAATGGGATCAAAAAGGGGTTTTTATGCCACTTATTATCCATGCAGTGTCCTGCAAAAAGGGGCAAATCTAATCTCTTTCTTCTTCTTCCACATTGTTAACTGACATAGCAAAATGTGAATCAGTCAACCACATTGACAATACACTGACCAAGAAAGCTAAGTAAGTAAATGAACTTTTCCATGTTTATTGACAAATGTAAATCTGTTGTGTAAATAGAATTCAAGCAAGCAAAAGAAGTCAAACTATTGATTTGAGTACAGAAAATGCTTTATCTGCTATGCCAGATGAGCCGTCTTACACAGAGATGCAAACTGACCAGTCAATGGTTAAGGCAATTGACAAACATGAAGATACTCTTCAATCCCCCTCTATCATGAAGCCTTTGAGGCCTTCTACTCTATCTGTTCAAACTGCAGATGGGACTCAGAGCAACAAACAGGCAAAAAAGGTTACAACAAGCTTCACCCCCAATTCCGGTAACACTGTTACCATTCAGAGGATTCTCCCTAATGCAACCAAGTGCTTCATTGATAACAAGCAAATCAAACAATATTAAAAAGTATGTTGGTTCTGTTCAAAATCGATTTCGAGAATGTTCAACTGGGTTCAGGCAGATCTGTTCTCTATTCCAATATGTCAACAAGAATGCAAGCATTTACTTGCTTGGTAACATTTTATCTTCAGTGACTTGGAAAAAATATCATCTGCTCAATGACTGTAGCAAACAGCTATGTAATCCTTTGACAAATGAATTTGTCATTATTTGGATCACAGGCCATATTGTCGCTACTTGGTTTGAGAAAGACAGTTATCCTGATCAACAGGCTTCAATCACTGTCATGCCTCTTTCTGACGAATTGCATATCCAAATGGCTCGACTGCTTGCAGGATTTTCTGTTTTGCAACAGAGTAGGCTTCTGCAACATATGTCATTGGTTATCATTGTCCTCTAATTTGGGTTTAACAGTTTCAATTGAATCATCCATGCCTTATATTTGTGCCATCAAGTAGCAAACTTCAAAAAAGGGTGATAATCCAGTAATTTTCAATTCTGTCAAATCACACACACCATTTATTAAACTCTTTCCAGTCACTTTTTTCAGCAGTATATGATGCCCATGAGGTATTGAAATTGAAATCAGAAATGGAGATGCTTTCTCCCATTGATCTCAAAAAGAATGACCTCGTTTTATTGGAAGCAAAAATCACCCATTATTGTTTGAAAGATTTGATCACTGACAAGTGAGGACAATGTGCACAACTGGAAATCAGTGCAATCTTGTTGTTGCACAGTGCCAATCTGGACAAAGGAGATGCTTCAGGGGAGGCGAATATTGATGACCTATTGTAATGCGCAGTGCAGTTAGTGACAAGCGAAGCATAAAGTTACCTTGGCCTGAATGAGTTCAAATGAGTAGAGGGTGAGGTAATGAGTAGAGGAGCCTGCTAGGGTGATGTCTACCACAGTCTATCTCAGAAGATGAACCGAGACTCGAGGTGGGCTTGACGGTCTCTGATATCCAGATGCTAGCCACTAGAGCTCTCGGGAAGTATCACTAGAACTATGCTGATATTGCGTAGAACTAGCTTAGGGAAAATACATGGTGACAGTACAGAGTTTATATACGGTAGGCCCCTGGTCCATGCGAGTAAGGTAAATGATATAATAGGAAAAAGGAGGCAGGAGTCTGAAGGACGACCATGCTCCTTATAGTCCATCCTGATAATGCGGAACTGCGGGAAGTGGCAGTGTGATCTAAAAGAGGAACGCCATACGGGCGGAAGTCTGAAGGAATCCCATGCAAAAGTGGAACAGAAGGGGAAGGCTAAATATAGAGTGGAGGTGGGGCGCCATGTGAGTATGTAAGAAATGAATATGAAAGGAGAAACTATGGAGGACAAATCTAGTATGAATACAACTCCGTAGAGTGAGAGACAAAGTCTAAAGAGAAACAAGTAAAGCAGCGTAGATGCGTAATAGTCAAGGAAAAAGAGAGTACCCCCCTAGTAGACTGTAACACCTATGGATCTAAACCATATAGTGGGGATTTGTGAAATGAAAGGAATGTATTGCATAGGTTTGCGATGGTGCAAAATTGGTTACTGTATAAATTCTTTTTTTTTTCTTTTTTCCCTTTAGTTTAACACTTCTAGATATTTCCATACACATGTATATGCACAAACATTTATGTGAACAGAATTACTTCGTGGGGTGACTTAAAAATGAGCCTTCATGTGTGTCGACTCCATTTATGACTTCTGGGTCTTGATGATCACATCATGTACATTCTGAATCATCCTCTGAAACCACCATGTGAAATCCACTCCCCTTGCCCTACATCTTATCAACTGTTTTTACCCACATACACTCCGAATCATCTTCCGAAACCTCCATGCACAATCCGCCCCCCTTGCCCTACATCTGATGGATGGTTTTTACCCTATGTCGCTTTGTAGTGATAACAACTGCTGACTCCATCAATGACTAACTGTTTTCTCCCCATAACCTTTCATTTGTTTTTTCTCATTGATAGACCCAATCATCAATCACTGCACGAACAACTCTTGACCACTATATGAGCAACTCGAACAGCAATGCATGGAAAGGTGCAACGTTTGCAAGCAGTAAGCAATGTCCTACTGTTTTTACTGACTATGAGACTGAGTAACTACAAAGAAAAATCTGCTTCATTGATAACTGCTGCTACTGATCATCGCAGTGCAAACAATCCTGAAACATCAAACAAAGACTGAAATGACCAAACCCACCAAAGGGTCTAGTGTTTTGTGAACTAGAGCACTAGGGTAGTCAAGCGAGATGGTAGTTTGGGAAAACTCCAGGAGAACAAGACTAGAGAGTCTCGCTCTACTGGTTCATAGTATTTATACTAATAGTACAATTGCATGGACTGTGCAGTGCTTATCTATATAGACTATACTAGGCATTGAGCTGGTACCACTGGGTGCCATGAGGTGACACGAGTTGTGTTATGACTGGTGGATAAACATACTTGTGCATACACATGTTAGATAGGAAGCATTAGGTGACCATGAGGACGGAAGAGTTAAATAGTTAACTGTTCTTTTATTGTTGCGCAGGATAGGGGCTTATTACCATATAAGGCAAGTGTTCGTCAACTGTTCATCAACTTGATTTATGTGGAAAGAATAGTTAATGATTAAGCAATGATAAGGGAGTGAAGAGATGGCATCTGTGAGATGCAGGGAGTGTTCATAACAAAGACAACTACATCCACAAGGAACATCAGTGAGTATATAACATATATTTTCATCTTGTCTTTCACACACTATACAAGATCTCATGATGATCATGATGATCAGTCAGATTTATCCCTCAACATGTTGACTCCCAGCCCCAAAGAAGGCCCAAGAACAATTAATGAGGACAAAACAGAGAATTCAGAAGGCCCCAACATGTAAGAATATTATAAGAACATTGAATTCATGCATTTACACTACACTGAAGTCCTAGCACAATTCAGAGGACAGAATCATGTCAGATGAACTTATCACTATCAAAGAAAAATGCATTGTCAAATGGTTCATTGATATACTGACATACATCTGGACTCTCAAGACAACCAAACATCTCAATAAACTAGTTCGACACTGGTTTCACATTCAAGAACTTGACAACTTCCTGAATGTTAATGGCAGAGTAAGTTTTGACTCACTCAATAATATTTTATGTGATCAGTTCTTATTCCTTGATTTAACAAAAGACTAAAAGCACAAATTGTCATTGATCAGTAGACCCATTTTCTTTGAGACGTGGATGCAGGCCCACTGTCCGTTGAAGTGAAAAAAGGTACCTGATCTAAATGTCAAGGAAGATTGTTTGCCCACCTTTCAGTTATGGTGGTCCAGTCTACAACCAGCCTGGCAGACGACTCTGCATGGTGAACCTTTCACAAAATCTGCACCACCACAGTCTGATTGGTCAAATTATGTTGTACCAAACCAAACAGCATAACTTTGATTGTTCTGTCTCTCGGATGGTTGTCGGTGTACATTTGTTCTGATCACCCACTTTTTGCCACCTATCATAACTATGTGATAGATGCCACTTGGGTTTTCTCTCAAATGGTACTATGGATTGAAGCTGGATGTCCTATGAACCCTAAGCTCAACGTTGCCAAAAATGCTGCTATATCTATATCTTCCTCTTCTATTACATCTAAAACAAAACGCTAACTCTTCTACATTCCCTGACAAAATGTCGAAGTTCATGAAATGTCAATGGATTTAACTAGTAAACTTTCACTACACATTATGATTTGTGTTTGCTACATACATCAATATCTCTCACCCGCTTGCTTTTGCTTACTTAGACTTGAAATGATTCATTGCTTCATCTACTAGGCTCATGTGATTTATTAATGTTGCCATAATCACATGAAAGTGCCACATCTGGGGCACGTGAACCAACTCACCTTCTAAACATCACACACTTCTTCTTCTCTTGCACCGTCTGTAAAGCATGTCTGACAAGCCTTTCAATACATCGCCAACTAGACACTGTAATGACCCTTGGTCCCACTATGAGTCTATAAGGGACTTTGTGACATTGTGAGCCAAACCAATAGTAGGATTTGATATCCTAAGGAATCAGAGGATGTATAGCAACAATAAGAGGAATAAACAGGTGAATAAGACTAGAGACTATAATACTAGAATCTAGGTATTTATACTATGAGAGACCATACACAGACCAAGCTATGCTAGGGCTAGGGTTAACTAAGTAAGGTAAATAGTACTGACACTGGGTATCATGAGGTGAAGGCTATTCTGAGGGAATACTGCTATTGGATAATAAGGAAAAGTGAGTCAAGAGGAAAAGCATGAGGTGAGCATGAGAATGATATGTGTGCAACATGAGGTGCACAGCCAAGATAAGAGATAAGGTCATGTGACTAGGCTGTGTGACTAGTCATGTGATAGATCATGTGGTTTGATGAAGTAATCTTTAGATTATCTAGTTAGTAGGGACTTGCTATTGAACTAGCATCAGTGTCCGGGTTCAGCAGAGTGTCTGTGGCAAGCAAGTAGAGTTGAGAAATGAATTGAGAAAATGTAGCATCTGTTACAGACACACTACATCTGAGGACATCAGATCAATTCACATCTTTCAAGAAAATGTCCAAAAGGTGACATTACCATATATATGTGAACATACCATCCTGTTCACTTATCTTCTCCTCAGAATAATCAGTGTTGCATAACTGCTTTGTACTTCCCTTCTGGGAACAAACACCCATTACCTATCAAACTATACATCAACAGTGCATGGATTGATCTTAGCTTCTGGATAATCACCAGACCTATTGAAGATGGAAAGGAAATCATCTTACAACATGTCTGCCTTGATTCTCTGCCAGGTTTATGCACCCCAAAGTTAACTGCCAGTTTCTCCATTTTCTACACTTCTCAACAGTACTTCAATACACAACCCATTAATTGTTCTATTAGTGCTATAGTTTCACCTACTGAAGACACAATATTGTGGAATGGAGACATTGTAATTGTCAAACATGGATGTCATTGTGATTCATGCTTCTCAGATGTGAAGAAGGAGAACCAGGAGTTATGCAATGCTTTGCTATCAGGAGCTATGTACAACAATGTGCTATAGAAACTCAGAATTTGATTTGATCTTCTAACTACCACCAATCGTCATCATTTGCAATCCAAAATCCTGTATGGACTCTTCATAATTATTCCTACAAGCATGTCCTTCATATTTCAATGACACAGTAATCCTATGAGCTTCATTGCCATACACCTTGTATCCTCATACATCTACTTACCTCCCCATACCATAACATATGGTTTCTGATAGCCTATTGTCTTGTTGCACAAGTGTTACGATTTTCCCCTTTCTTTTCTTATCTCATCACTTTGTACTACTATCACATCTCTTATCTCAGACTTACTTTCTTTTCTACAATGACTAACCCTTATCTCCTGTTCTTTCCACTGGCGTGCCAACAGAACTCCACTTGCTTATTATTGTATACTTCCTTCTCTTTCTATCTCTTTCTTCTATGTTCTATGCTTACTAAGCATTGTGCTATGATGTTCCTTCAGTTTCTATACTCTTTGTATATAAACCCTCTCTCTCACACATATATTTCCCCACACTTGAGCTCCCTTGTAATATATGCTCTTGCTCCTCTTGGTCTCAGCTCAAGTCCCTTTGATCTTGCTGGTACCAGCCCAGCCTCCTTGAACCTCTGAACTGTTGGATAATGCCCAACACCTTTGAACTCAGCTTATTTCCAAGTCTCCATCATACTTTGAGTTGATGCTCAATTCCTTCTTCATTCAACAAGGTCTATGCTTGTCCCTACCCAGGCCAAGTGTAACAAAAGCTCAAGCATAGCCACACTGGCTACCATCATTGTAAGCTGCCAACATTTCTTACCACCTTACTCCTCGTCTTTGGGGCCTTCGCAACCCCACCATCGATTCCACCTCTGAGTCTTCTGCTGAAGAGGGAGAAACCTTTGAACCAACCCTTGACCCTGACATTCTGCTCTCATCTGAGACAGAACACTTCATTGACCAAGAACTCTCTCACTCCCTCTCTGCTTCCCTTTTCATCCCTTGTGTTCCTACTCCTCCATCTCCTACTTCCATCTCTCATCCTCCACCACCATTTGGATCTTTTCCTGCACCAAACTCTTGTCCTCCTGTCCCACTACTGAATCCTGTTGGCATGTCCTCCTCCACTTCAAAATCCTCTGAACTTCATCTCAGCACTCCTGAAGCCTTTGATGGATCCCATGAGAAAGCTGCTGCTTGGATAGCTACTATCTTGATGTACCTTCTCATCAATGAGGATGTATACAACACTGATAGTAAACAAATTGCCTTCACTCTTTCCTATATGACCAAAGAAATCACTGCTATCTGGGCCTCTACTTTCCAACAGACAGCCTTAGATGTATTCTCCACTGGAACCTCCACCACTATCTCTCTTGGAAAATTCCAGAATTTTCTCATCAAGTTTACCACCACATTCAAACATGTCGACACCAAAGGGAACTCTCTTGCTTGGCTCATGGCTACCAAGATAATCAAAAGAAAAGATGGGAAATGGAGTCCTTCCCTTGATTCCTATATCACAGACTTCACCAATCATGTTGCTATCGCTGGGATCAAGGATGATTAGGTCCTTATTGGATACTTCTACTCTGCCATTCCTGCCGGCTTGATGTGCTGGATCTTGTCCATGGACACTGTCCCTAATACCATTCCTAAATGGATTGAGAAAGCCCAAACCTTCCAAGCACAGTTCAACTGAGCCAATGGAATTGCCAAGCAAGACAAGAACTCCTCTCTTCCCTATGTTACCCCTTCTGCTCCTTGAAAGGAAAGAGACTCCAATGCCATGGACATTGACACTATACACATATCCAAAATGACCCCCAAAGAATGCCAACAATGCATCAAAGAAGGATGTTGCTTCCACTGCCACAAGACTGGTCACAGATCCAGTGACTGTCCCAACTTCCCCTCAACTCCAGGAAATTGAGGATGATGATGATGAAACCACTGTTTGGAAGGTCTCATTCTCCTGCCCTTTGCAGGATTTTTGAAAAGGAGGTCTCAGTCAATGCAAGCCCCTCCTACTGTTGCTCCTATACTTGTATCCAAGTCTCCTAAATCAATGTAGATCCCCAATCAACTCATTGATCCCTCACATACTATAAAAGTCATTGACACCCACACCCTCATAGACAGTGGCGCTGACATCAACTGCATAGACTGGCAGTATGTTTGAAAGAACAACCTCCCCACCACAAAGCTTGAAGTTCCCATCCATGTACGAAACATCGACCAAACCACCAATCAAAAAGTGAAGATATGATATACCTGCACCCTCTTTGCCAACATTAAATGAATCACTCACAAACTCCTTCTCTATGTCATAAACTGTGGATGTGAAAACATTATCCTTGGACTTCCTTGGCTCTGAGCTGTCAACCCCTCTATCAACTGGTTCTCTCAAACCCTCTCTATTCCCGAATTCTCAGACCAATCCTCCGAACTCTATCAAATCCATGTTGCCGACCAGAAACAACATGACTCCCTCTTCATCAAGATCTCTTCCTCTCACCCTCCTTGACATGTCAATGTACATTCAGTATATGACAGTCACTTATATGACTACCTCGAACTGAAACTGAACAGCAATATATACACTATGCCCACCAGAATTACGCCATCCACTGCATCATCCATTGCGGATCCTACTACCTTCCTACCAACTCCCTAGTCATTGCTAAATTGACTACCACCATGGAACTTGCTGCTGCTGCCGAAAAAGCCAAGCCCAAGGTCACCCTACCTCCAGAATACTTTGACTTTGCTTCTGTCTTCTCAAAGGAAGCAACTGATCACCTTCCTCCATCCCAACCTTATGATCACAAAATCAACCTCGATGATTCCTTTACTCCAAAGATTGGAAAGGTCTATTCACTCTCTCCCTCCGAACAAAAAGCCACTGAAGACTTCCTAGAAGAGAACCTTGCTGCCAGAAAAATATGTCCATTAAACTCTCCACAAGCAACCTCCTTCTTCTTTGTCAAAAAGAAGGATGGCAAGTTACACCCTTGCCAAGACTACCAATACCTAAACAAACATACTGTTCACGACACCTATCCTCTCCCACTCATCTCTGACCTTGTTGACAAACTCAAAGATGCAAAGGTCTTCACTAAGTTCAATGTCTGATGGGGTTCTAACAATGTCCGCATCAAAGACAGATACCAATGGAAGTCCGCCTTCATTACCCACAAAGGCCTCTTCGAAACCCTAGTCATGTTCTTCAGTCTCACCAACTCCCTGGCCATGTTCCAACATTTCATGAACGATTCCTTCCATGATATGATCGTAGAAGGATGGCTTGTTATTTACATGGACAATCTCTTGATCTTCTCCCCTGACGATGCCACCCACACTGAATGAACCAAACAAGTTCTCCAACATATGAAGGAACTTGATCTCCACCTCAAACTGGAGAAATGTCAGTTCGCTACCACCACCATGGAATACCTTGGCTGCATTGCCATGGACCCTGTCAAACTTGACAGCATTTTCAAATGGCCAACTCCAACCACCCCAAAGGAAGTTCATTCCTTCCTTGGATTTGCCAACTTCTACTGCTGCTTCATCCCAGATTACTCCACTGTAGCTAGACCCCTTATTGACCTCACCAAGAAGAACCAACCTTGTAAATGGTCCGATGAATGCGACCGCTGCTTCTCCCATCTCAAAGATCTCTTCCTTGCTGAACCCATACTCCAACTCCCTGATCATTCTAAACCCTTTGGCATTGCCACCGATGCTTCCAAATACACCACTGGTACTATTCTCCTTCAAACTGACACCAACAGTGACTGGCACCCCTGCTTCTACCTCTTCCAGTCCTTCTCTCCTGCTGAATGCAACTACAATATCTATGATCATGAACTCCTCACTATCATCTGTGCCTTCAAAGCCTGGAGACATTATCTCCATAGCGCTTCCTTCCCTGTTCAAGTATTCACTGATCACAAGAACCTTACCTATTTCCATCAGCCAAAGAATCTTAACCGTCGCCAAGCCCACTGGCTATTAGACCTTGCAGACTTTGACCTTAAAATAATTCATGTCCCTGGTTCTTTACTCTCCGGACCAGATGCCTTGTCCTGCCAGCATGATCTGCTCCCCTCCAATGATGATGAAAACAAGGGTGCTACCCTTCTCCTGCATTCTATGTTTGTTTGTCTTATTGACTCTACCCTGGCCCATCATATTTCTTCCCACTCTGCCAAAGACCCACTCGTTCTTCAGGCCCTTCAGTCACTTGATGGCACTATTCCCCTGGCCTTCCACTCCTGTCTCTCAGACTAGCAATACTCTGAAGGTGTGCTTACATACAAGGGCCATATCTATGTTCCCCCTGATGATTCCCTTTGCCACTCTATCCTCAAACAGTGTCATGACCATGAGTCTGTTGGTCATTCCAGCTATCTTAAAACCCAACAACTTGTTGCTGCTGAATTCTGGTGGCCCGGACTTGCCCAATATGTCTGGAAGTATGTTGAAGATTGCTCCACATGCCAACAGAACAAGGCCAACACACACCCCATGATTGTGCCCTTAACCCCAATCAAATCTTCCTGCACTTGCCCCTTTTAGTAGGTCTCTTGTGATCTCATCACCGACCTCCCTGCTTCCTCTTCCTTTGATTCTCTTTTGGTCATGGTGGACCACGGCCTTCCTAAGGGGATAATTCTTTGTCCTACCAAGAAGTTCGTCACTGCTGAAGGCATTGCTTCCCTTTTCTTCCACAAAATCTACCTCTGCTTCAGCCTCTATGACGAAATCATCTCTGATTGTGGCCCACAATTTGCTTCCTCCTTTGCTCAAGAACTTGGAAGACTCCTCAACTATGATATCTGCCTTTCCACTGCCTATCACCCTCAATCTGATGGTGAAACTGAATGAGTTAACCAAGAAGTCAAAACCTATCTCTGCATCTTCTGCAGAAATAACCCTTCCTTCTGGGCTGATAAGATTTCCCATGCTGAATTTGCCCACAATTGCCGCCCTCACTCCATCACAAACAAATCTCTGTTCTATCTTATGATGGGATATGAACCTTGTGCCCTTCTCTTGGTAATCTCTGCTTCCTCTCTTCCTGCCATAGAATCCCACTGTAGATAACAAGGGGTCACTGGCAACCTTCCTGGACTATGCCAAGCAGGTCCCTAGCAAAAGGTAAAGATCTAAGGGTGCAATATGTTCAACTCTAAAGGGATTCAATCGTGAGTTGAAGAGCAGGAGGACACAGAAATGAAGTCCAAGTCTCCCAGATGAAGTCTGGAATTTCAGATAGTCAAAAGTAAGAAGTGTAAGGACACCCAAGAAACACCTGAGCTTTTGTTCGTAAGGGGATATAGCATTGAGCATGCAAGAAGCAAGTGAGAGCAATAGCAAGTTGTGCAATGGGCACCAGACTTTGTATTGGGATGATGTGGACAAAAAAGAGATGATCAACACCAACTGGGCGAAAGATGTATTTGAACATCCAAATACAGATATTTATAGTTCAAGAGCATACTTCAGACTTAATGGTAACCAAGGACGAAGTAAATAAAAGAGATGAAACAAACATTGGATAGGGGACATCATGAACACTGACTAAGTCCCTGTAAACAAGTTAAATATCAAGTTTGAGGACAATGTGCTCAGGAACAAACATGGAATCGTCATTGTAAATGACAATGCCCATGAAACAAACCTGTGATTAGGTTTCAAAACATGAATAGATGATTACAAACCACACAAAAAACACCCAACGCAATTTGGATGGACATGGACAAAGGACATGGCTTTGGACTTGCATTATAACTTTGGACTTTGATTCCTTGTAAGAGATGAAGAGTAGGGCACTGAGGACGAATGATGGGGAGACTAAATGAGGTTGTACAAGGTTAGGGAATGTAGCTTCCCTACATCTGCGGGGGACTTAGATACTGACTGTCCCCAGTCAGCAAGTCACGTGATTGTGAGAACCACTTCACAAGATGCGACTTGTCAATGTGGACATTTGCAGAGTTCGGACCATGAATCAAATAAATAGAGCCATATGATACGCCTTGCTTCTTTCTTCTCAATTACTATCATCTCCATCTACCATCAACATCATGTCAAGTGCACTCAGCAAGCTACTCATGATCGCTGCACCCAACCCAGATGCTGAGAAGAAGGAAGTGGCCCAGACCACATACAAGAGCATGTCTGGCCTCATCGTCAACTTGGCAAAATGCATGCCAGATGACTGTCCGGATCTTGAAGAGAAGCAGGGGATGAGGGTTGTGCAGTGGAAGGATGCATTGGTGAGTACCCACAGTCCTTGTGTGCAATAAAATGACTGAAAATTGCCCAGGAACAGCTGATGGTGACAAGCCTGGCCTTGACAGAGATTGGGCTCATGCTCACCTCGATGACAACATGCATAGGGCCATCAGAGAGGGCGACGAGTGGTCAAACGTGTGGAGTGTGCACCTCAACACGATGAAGGAAGTGGCCGAGGCAGCCGCCAGGGCTAACAAGGTCAATGCCTTGCAAATGGAGGCAGGACCGTCTCGAACTGAGACAGGACCCTTGCAAGTTGAAGAGGAGATGGCACAAGACAAGCCTGGGCCCTCTACAATGGCAGCGACAATGATTATGACAATGAAGACTCCTTGCGCCACCCCATCTGAGTCAGGGTTGGGAGGGGTAAAGTGATGGATGGAGGTAGCGATACCTCCTCGCAAGGTAAGTCTGTAGGTAGCATACAAAGTCTGAATGCTAACACAAGTGACAGCAAGTGAAGCGAGTTGAGGAGGAAGAACCTGTCAAAAGAGATGAAGACAGTGAGGAGGGTGAGCAAGACGAGGGTGAGGAATGGCACACATTCCCGTGCCAGTCATGTGCCAGGAAGAGGCAGCCCTGTATAAGGCACCCTTCTTTGGCATGCAGGGCTTGCGTGGGTTCGCACATCCGCTGTTCCTTGTCTCCAGGCAAGGACAAGGTGAAGACCAAGGGGCCATTGCCCTCCATTAAGGTGGCAGCAGGTAAGTCCAAATTCATGAGTACAAAATCTGATAGCTAATGTGAGTACAGTCCAGCACCCTATTCATGCCAAACCGCATCATCAGGCCTCACCCGAGTTTCTGACATTGTCAGAAGACAAGGAGGAGGAGGAGAGGCCCAAGAAGGGCAAAGGCAAGGTGAAGGCAAGCAGATCGAATGGTGGGGACGCGAAGGTGGTAGTGAGCAAGGTCATCAGCATGCTGATGGACCTGCAAGAGCGAGGGCTTGATCTGCGAAAGATGCAGAAGGCAGTGGAGAGTGAGATGGAGAAGTGGTCACAAGGGGTGGAGAGCATGGAGCATCATCTCTGCTCTCTTAAGGACAAGATGTGAATAGTGTAGTCGTCTCCTGTAAAGTAGCTATGCCTGTAAAATAAACCATGTACACTGTCCCAATGAAGTCCAAAAGAGAGACATGAAGTCCAATATGGATGCGAAGTCCTGTCCAATGTCCAAGTCCAATGTCCAAGTCTGAATCTCATCATGGTGTCTGTACATGAGAGAATGTGAAGTAAGTATAAAGAGTCAATATCGAAAGGAAGAGAGAGAGATAGTTCGTGAAGTCCTGCAAGCATCCACTCGACTTGTGTTCGTCATACTTCCTTTTTGCACCTGTTCTTTGTTGTTCCAAAGGTGTACCTGGTATGAAGTACCAACGCTTTGGACTTGTCTAGCGATGGTCCTGGACATACCAGACTTCAAAAGAAAACATGTAAAGAGCATGGTGTCCTTCATGTGGTAGAAGGTAAAGGTGGTTGTGCGATGTGGCTTTATAAGATGCTATTTGTGAAGGGTTAGAGGGCATTGAAAGTAAATGAGTGAGTTTGTTCTTTGTGTTTTTGTTAGTATAGTAATTGTCTATATTGTGAGAGTGACATTTTTAATTGTTTTTTGAACTTTGTGACTTTGTTTGATAGAGTCACCAGGGATGGGAAAGAGGTCTTCAGACTAAAGCTGAGGTTGAACAGATATCTCCAGACTAAACCCAGAATGAGAAATGAGAAGTATCATAAGATGGCTTTGTTGTTTTAGTCAAGATCAAATGATCCCATGTCTTCTTCGTCTGGCTCGACTGCATCTTCTCCTATGAGTTTGTTCAATTCTTCTTCGTCAAGTCCAGTAAGATCTTTGATAGAGGTAGTGGTCTTGGATTGAGGATAATAAGGAAGCAATGGAAAGACTGCATAACACAGTTTGGAAACAGAACCATCTAACTCAGCCAGCAGGTAGGATCCTCCAGTAGTACATCAAATGACTACCATTGGACCTAAGTATCTAGGCTTCATTTTCCAATTAAGTTCCTTTTCAATTCGTGAGTTTCAGACTAGGACTAGACTTCCAGGTTTGAAATTGAAGTCCTTGATCCGATTCTTGAACTCAGTGATACATTATTTGATGGACACGGATCTGGACTTGAGGACTTGCTTCTGTATAGATGTGAGATCCTCTTGATGCTTCTGGAGTTGTTTGGCTCTCTAGGTGATAAGTCCAGTTGTGGAGGATGGATCTATATCAGGAGGGGGAACAAGGAAAGTAGCTTTCACAAGATCAAAAGGAAAGAGAGGTTCGACAGCATGGACCATATAGTACAGAGATAGTCCGATGGACTTGATTATGGTCACTCACTCAGTCCAGAAGACTGAGTGAGTAGAGCGAGGCCAATGGGACTTCTCTCCCAGGCAACTTTTCATGATGGCCTCCTGGACATCATAATGACACTGTTCAATGATACCATTGGCTTGAGAGTTGTAGGGGGAGATTCTGATATGTTGGATATGAAATTTTGATGCTAGATAGTCAAGGGCTTGCACAAAAGCAGGACCATTATCAGTAACAATCTCGGATATGGCACCCCATTGACAGAGGATGTCCTCAAAAATAAAGGAAGCAAGAGCATGCGTGTTCTTGGAATGAAGCACACGCCATTCTGGATATGCAATCAATGCACACCTGTTACAGTCTACGAGGGGGTACTCTTTTTTCTCTATCTTAACTATGCTGCTTCACTCGTCTCTCCTTAGACTCTATCTCTCATTCTACAGAGTTGTATTCGTACTGGAGTCATCCTCCAGATAGTTTCTCCTTTTATGTCTATCGCTTATGTACTCACATGGCACCCTGCCTCTGCTCTATATTTAGCTTCTTCCTTCTGATCTGCTTCCACATGGGATTCCTTTGGACTTCTGCCTGTGTGGCGTTTCTCTTTTAGATCACACTGCCACATCCTGCAGTTCCGCACCATTGGGATGGACTATATGGAGTATGGTTGTCCTTCGGACTCCCGTCTCCTTTTACCTATTATATCACTTACCTTACTTGCACAGACCAGGGGCCTACCATATATAAACTCTGTACTTCTCTCCTGTATTTTCCCCAAGCTAGTTCTACACAATATCAGCATAGTTCTAGTGATCCGAGAGCTCCAGTGGCTAGCACCTGGATATTGGAGACTGTCGAGCCCACCTCGAGTCTCAGTTCGTCTTCTGAGATAGACTGTGTTAGACATTGTCCTAGCAGGACCCTCTACTTGTTATTCATCTTCCACTTGTTGAACCCATTCAGACCAAGGTAACATTACGCTTCGCTTGTCACTAACTGCGCTGTGCGTTACAACACCAAGCCTGTACAATGTAATGATAGCCTCCTGCACAAGGCATGACCATGGTATCGAGGTGAGCCTTGTGAAAAAGGCCACCAATGACAGGCACAGTCGGAGAAATATGAAGCTTCTGTGTCTGTTGGACTTAACATTCATGACAAGTCCGAACAAACCATTTGACATCATTGAGAAGGAAAGGCCACCAGAAATGCAAGAGAAGGCACATTTGGACTGTGTAGACACCTTTGTGTCCAAGATCATCGTGTGCCTCCTTTATAAGTCCATAGTGCTTCTCGTACGGAATGACTAGTTGGTGACATCCATTGGGCTCTCTATGCCAAAGATTGCCATTGAGGAAAAAGAACTCCATCACCAAATTAACAAATGTGGTCCAGTCCGAGTCTGGAATGTCAGCAGGACAAGTGCGAGTTTTAAGAAAATTGCGAATGCAATCCATCCTTGCGTCCTTTATAAGGGACTTGTTGGATCAAGGGAGGGTAATATCAATGGGACTTGAAGACGCGACATCAGTGTCAACACCTTCTGAAGTCTGAAAGCATGATAGATAAATCAGATGAAGTCCAGGAAGGTAGGAAATGGTGGGGTTAGCAACATGTGCACAAGGAAGAGGATGTTCATTTAAGGATAACAATAGCAAAGGAATATGCTTCATCCAACCAATCCTTGAGATTGTTGGTCTCGGGAGGATCAAGCTCAGAGGGAGGTCGACAAGAGAGACCATCTACACCAGTGTGTTTTTTTGCAGGGACATGCACAAGCTTGAAGGAGAACAACAAGATCCCAGTGATCCATTGATTGATGGTCGCGTTTGGCTGGAGATCCGGGTTGTTGATCATTCCCTTTATGTACTTGGCATCCATCTTGACAGTAAAATTAACAAGTCCAAAGATGAAAATGCAAACAGCACGAAGAGAACAAAATAGACCATAGAGCTTGAGCTTTGCCTGGGAATAATGGCTTTCACCCTGGTTAAGGCTGATGGATCTGAAGCAATTCAGATAATGCTTGCCATCATCCCCCACTTGCAAAAGGATAAATCTGGCAGCGATGACTGAAGTATCAACCGCAAGAATGACTTCGCAATCGCACTCATAGTCAAGATGATGAAGTGTGGGGGACTTGATGATCTTGTCCTTCAGACATTGCATGGTGTTCCTTTGAGGCTCCTTCCAGATAAAGGGGGTCCCTTTTCAGGTCAAGTCAACCAATGGATGAGCAATATTCACATAGTCTTGGATAAAGATTCGGACTATGCCACACGTACCCAAGAATCCTTGGACATGGGTGAGCGTTTGATACTCAGGCCAGTCTCAGATCTTCTGGACCTTGTCCTCGTGAGGGATGCAACCCTCAAAGGTACACTTGTGGCCAACTACTGTGGTGTCAGGGGCTGCAAGAATAAATTTCTTTGCAGATATCATTATCCCCATGTTTTGTAAGTGCTGTATAATGTGGTGAACAACAACAAGGTGATTCCAAATGAAACAGCGAATTCCGGAATTCTTGGGTATTGTAATGCACAGCGCAGTTAGTGACGAGCGGAGCATAAAGTTACCTTGGCCTGAACGAGTTCAACGAGTGGAGGGCGAGGTAATGAGTAGAGGAGCCTGCTAGGGCGATGTCTACCACAGTCTATCTCAGAAGACAAACTGAGACTCAAGGTGGGCTTGACAGTCTCCGATATCCAGGTGCTAGCTGCTGGAGCTCTCGGGAAGTATCACTAGAACTATGCTGATATTGCATAGAACTAGCTTAGGGAAATACAAGGTAAAAGTACAGAGTTTATATATGGTAGGCCCCTGGTCCGTGCAAGTAAGGTAAGAGATATAAAAGGAAAAAGGAGGCAGAAGTCCAAAGGACGACCATACTCCATATAGTCCATCCCGATAATGCGGAACTGTGGGATGTGGCAGTGTGATCTAAAAGAGGAACACTGTACAAGCGGAAGTCCGAAGGAATCCCATATGGAAGCGGAACAGAAGGAAGAGCTAAATATAGAGCGGAGGCAGGGCACCATGTGAGTACGTAAACAATAGACATAAAAGGAGAAACTATCTGGAGGACGACTCCAGTACAAATATACAACTCCGTAGAGTGAGAGACAGAGTCTAAGTAGAAACAAGTAAAGGAGAACCACAGCGTAAGCGTAGTGAAGATGGAAAAAGTGTACCCCCCTAGTAGACCGTAACATTACCCCCCATTTACAGTTGAAGCACCTGCAAGACCACCAACTTTTAATCGCAGTCTCCTTCATTCACCTCATAGTCAGTAGGATCATAGTTGTCTTGGGGGTTGTGGCGGACGACACAATTCTCCTCGCAATGCCCGAGTTCCCCACAGATGGGGCAGCAACGGCATGGACAAAATGTTTGGATATGCCCCAGTGCTGTGGTGAGGCAGAATGGGCATTGGTAGCAAGGACAGTCAGGGCGGAGGTGACCGAATTCCCAACAGGTAAAACAGTGCGCAAGGGTGCGAGGAGGAGGAAGAATGATGGAGTTGATGTCTATTGGGTTTTGGGTGGAACTAGGTGTCGGCGAGGGCGACGTCTGAGTGTTCTTGTTATATCTACCAGAGGTGGGGTAGGGAGTGTCTGTGCGCAAGCAGTTTCGCAGTCTCTTAGAAGGGCCTTCCACAGCTCGTGCGGCAGAAGACAGGAGTCCAAACCAAAGTGTTGCCTTAGCCCACTTGAGTTTACGAGAACTTGCTGTGGGGGATGGTGAAACAGGATGTTCTTGGGCAGGGAGAACAAAGTTGTTGGGTGGTGGGGTAGTGGCTCTGAGAAGGGGGATTGTGGCGAGGAAGTTTCGAACCTTGTCAGAGGATGCAGGGAGTTCTGAAAGACTTCAGGGGCGAGTATCGCCACTAACTCCTCCATTGCTGCCATCAGTTGGTCCTGTGGTAGGAGTGCAAGAGGTTGGGGTTGGCAGAGGTGGCACAGGGATGGGGGTGCAGGAGGCAGTTCGATCAGTTGAGGCAGACCTTGTGTCACTATCTCCATTCTCCCTTCTCCTAGCTCCATCAACCTCATCCCTGGCCCAAGTGTCCCGATCCCATGGGTGATTCTCGTCGTCGTTGAAGTAATATCATCGTAGGTTGGAGGGGAGTGTGTTAAGTATCGGTCTAAGAATATGTGCGAAGAGGGGTCAAGGGAGTCCCCGAAAGATGTCATCGAATCCATGGTCGTGGAGTGCATCGAGAATTGCATCTCGAGACTCATGGATGGATTGTTCCATGGCAGCAGCGTAAACAGGCAGGGTCCCATTTGGAAAGAGCTGGGCATGGAGAGTGTGGGAGGTGGCATAGGTATGGAATATGCCGACCAAGGATCTGAGTATTGGAACGTCCCGGTAAGCAGGAATGGAGGGCAATGCGATAGACATGGCGGCGTTCTCAAGGATGGCACAGTATAAGATTCAGCGAGAACAGGTTGGGAGTCAGTGGATGCAGACGGGGATGTCGGCCGGGATAATGTGGACATAGGAGGATGCAATGGATGACATGTAGCGGAGCTAGGGCTCAACACTTAGAAAGATGAGAGTGGTATGCAGTGGTTATGGAGGAAAAGTGAGGGGATCCCTCGCCTTATATTCCTCGAGAAGGTCGGTGGCGTGTCCCAAGTTGGACACAGGTTTCCAGGTGTTTTCGGAGGATGGGTATCCTTTCCACGAAACGAGTTAGTGGCGGCGTTGGGTGGAACCCTGATGGGCTAAGATCTGATCAATTTCGAATTCCTCTTCTCCATCTATAACGTCCAGTGGAAGCAGGATGAAATTCTCTCTGTGTTCCGCAGTTGTCCTATATGGGGTGAGAAGGGAGGCGTGGAAGGCATTGTGAATTTTCCATGTTCGTGGGAGCCGGAGCTTGTAAGATACCAGCGATATGACTTGTGTGATCTCGAACGGTCCTTCCTGTCAAGGGGCGAGTTTCTTAGATGGGTAGTGGAGTTTCAGGTTGCGGCCCTTGAGCCACACCTTATCTCCGACTTTCCAGGGCTTGAATTTGGAGGTTACGCATTCCCTCATATATCTTTGCACCTTCTTGTGCGCAGCAATTATCGGGCCTCATTGAGATCCCCAAGTCGTTTCTCGAGGGCGGGATGGAACATAGTTCCGATCCATGGGTAGGCATGCGGCTCGTACCCCATCATAAGGCTAAAAGGAGTTTTTTCCATTATGGAATGGACGGAGGAGTTGTGACAGTACTCCACCATTGGAAGGAGATCTGACCAACAGGAGGCATCACCTTGGCAAAAGATCCGAAGATAAGTCTCGAGTTCCTGGTTGACCCGTTCCATTTCTCCGTTGGTTTGCGGATGGTAAGCAGAAGAAAGGAGCAGATCATAGTCAAGAAGCCTGGCCAGTTCTCAAGCGAAGGCCAAGGCGAATTGTGGACCGCAGTCCAAGATTATCTTATTGTGGAGTCCAAACTGTGGGAAGACCTTTTCAAAGAATAGTTGCGTGACACCCTTGGCGTCCATGCTCTTGTGACATGGAGTGAAAACTACCCCCTTAGTAAGGCCATGGTTGACCACAACCATGACAGAATCATATCCATGTGACAGCGGCAAGTCCATAATGAGGTTGACAGAGACACATTGGAAGGGTTGGGAGGAGGCGATGGGGAGTGGTGTCAATGGGGGAACAGTAGGATGGGTGTTGACTTTGTTGGCTTGGCAGGTCGCACAGCCCTGGATGAAGTGGCATATGAACGCAGTGAGGCCAGGCCACCAATAGTCACGTTGGACGAGGTTAACTGTTCGGTAATACCTGCCATGACCGCCTGCAGGCAAATCATGTAAGACGTGGAGGAGGTCGCATCAGTGGTCCTCAGGCACATAGGCCCAGTCCTTGAAATAAAGAATCCGTCATTGTAACGCCAATCATGAATGGAAGAGTGGGGAATGCCCGATGCACCTTTGTGGAGTAAGCGTAGTTGCGAAAGAACGAACGAACGGGTCAGCAGAGGATGACTTCTTGATAGAAGTCCTGAGGTCAATGTCTAATCATTTAATGAAAAGCTCCCCCGGCAGCAAGGAGATGGCAGCATTGTCATTAGCCATTTCCACGTCGTCTGTGGGGCCCATGTTAACCCCCTAGTATGTTGAAACAGGAGGTTGTAGTCCTGTAGCGTTAATAGCCATCTAGCTTGCCACCTAGATAGCTTCCTTGGGTCCTTAAAATAGCACAGATTCTTGTGGTCTGTGAGCACAGTGATGGGCCGGTCGGTTCTGGTGAGGTAGTGCCACCATTCTTCTAGCACGTGTATAACCGCTAGAAGTTCTCAATCGTATATGTCGTAGTTGCGTTCTGCTGGTGAGAACATCTTAGAAACGTAGCAGCTCGGATGCAGGTCTCCATTGCCATCCTTCTGCATTAATACACCACTGCTGGCTGTGAGTGAGGCATCCATCATTATGTAAAATGGTTTTGAGGTATCCAGCATCCTTAATACCGGTTCAGAGGTGAAGGCCTTTCAGAGGAGGTCGAAAGCCTTCTGTTGCTCGTGCATCCAGGACCATGGCTGCCCTTTCTTTGTCAAATCCAAGATCGGTCGCACAATGTCGGAGAAGTTGGGAATAAACTTGCAGTAGAAGTTGCAGAATCCAATGAACGAACGGACTGCACGAACTGACTTTGGAGGTTCCCAGGTTGCGATCACTGAGAGCTTGGTAGGGTCCATCTTGATGACCCCTTCACAAACAACCATACCGAGGAATTCTACTTCCAGGGCATTGAATGTGCACTTTTCTAACTTGAGGCCGAGCCAATTCTCTCTTAACTGCTCCAATACTTGTCTCATCCTGTTGTGGTGTTCCTTGAGATCCATGGAGTGGATCAACATATCATCCATGTAGATAAACAACCATCCTTCCGCCACCATATCCTTGAAAATAAAGTCCATGAACGACTGGAAAGTCACCGGACTGTTGCAAAGGCCGAAGAACATTACGAGAGGCTCGAAGAGGCCAAAGGGCATGATGAACGCTGCCTTCCAGGCATCTTTTGTCTTGATCCAGACATTGTTATATCCCCAGCAAATATCCATCTTTGTGAAGTAACAAGAACCTTTGAGCTTATCCATCAGATCTCCAATGAGCAGGAGAGGGTACACGTTCTTGATGGTATGCTCATTAAGGTAGCAGTAGTCCTGGCATGGTCTCAGGTTACCGTTCTTTTTAGAGACAAAGAAAAATGGTGAGGCCTGGGGAGAGTTCGATGGGCGTATACGTCTGGCCTTTAGATGTTCTTATATAAATTCTTGGCATGCCTCTCGCTCCTTAGGGTTGAGCGGATATGTCTTTGCGACTTGTGGGTTAAAAGTGTTGTCTAGATCGATGCCGTGATCAAACGACCAATATGGTGGAAGGGGACCATCATCCTTCTTTTGGAAGACATCCTTAAAATCTCCAAACTCCCACGGGAGTTCAGCCTTGCTTCTCATTGCTTCCTGAGCCAGGGAAGTCGAGATTGTAGTTTTCCTTATGGAGGGCCTGGGGTGCTCTTCATCATCATCATCCTCCTCACAATCTAAGAGTCCAGGAATCTCCTCCTCCTGGCTGGTCGGGTCCACCTCAGAAACCTTCAGCATAACCTCCCCCTTTCGGGCAGTGAGTACTGAGTCAACTGTGCATGTTCACCATCACACTCACCATTGTTGGAGTTTTGTTACCTGGCATTTCCTATTGAATATGTTTATAGTGGTGGCATGATCTCCTTCGCCACTTGTTGATTCCGGGTCAGTCGGGTCTGCCTCGGGTAATCGCACCTTTCCTATACTCCAGTCGATCTCCGGGTTGTTGTTGTGGAGCCAAGGGAGCCCTAGGATTACGTCGTCCTTACCACAGTCAATAACAAGGAAGTCTCGGAGATGGGTGGTTTCTCCAACTTTCATCAAGACCATTGCCTTCTTTCATATAAGGCCGTTATGGTTAGGCATACCATCTACATTGCTCGCCCACAGGGGAGTCTTTAATTTCGAAGTGGGGATTCCACACGCTGTGACCAAAGCGTAGTTGATGAAGCATCCAGTGGTGCCTGAGTCAATCAGGGCTTTAGTGTCGATGATTTTGAATGCAGTACGATCAGGGGGGTAAAGAGTGACTGGAATCATGATAGATTGTGAAGCTGCCCCTGATACAAATACTGGTGATATGGAATGAGTGGTGTTTCATATAGAGGTGGAGGACGATGTTGACCCTGCTCCATCTTTCAAAATCCTGGCGTGGTCCTACGTTACCCAGGTTGTGACTCGGGTTGCCTAAGCTGCGAGCCTTAAGCCTAGCCACATGGTCGGTTCCAATATTGGCGAGCTTCTGCACCAAGAGGGGTGTTTTGCCATTGATGGTTGGACAGTTGGTTCTGCCTCTGGCTTGGTCCTTTGTTATCCAAGTCCCTTCCTCATTGTGCATGGCCCATCGTGCTATCTTCTTTAATCCTAGTTTGACTGTGTTGATATGGGCCGACTCTTGCCTAGAGGGTTGTAGTCCAAACCCCATGTTGTGACCCCTGATGTGTTGGTGGTCCCTGGTTATCCCACCTCGGGTTGCTTCTGC